>JAZGTJ010013888.1:2242-14576 GCA_036877575.1 Botia almorhae
TAATGCTTCAATAGTTTGTTTTAAATTGTTCTGCAGATTGGCCGGTGAATTGAGATTAATTTTAGATTAATTTCATGTAGTCTGTCAAATAATATCAGGTCCTAAAAGCTGCACGCAAAATAAGACGTTACCTAAATAAAATGGCAAATGCTGTTTAAAAAGTTAGATTTAGTTTAGATCACATTGCAGAAGATGTCAGCTTTCCAGAAATATTTCATGTCAACTACCTAGTTTTTTTGTCTGTGTATCTTTTAGGGTTAGATGACTTTCCCCTCGATGCGTTCTGTCATGGGGAGTGTCTGATATTCTATAGTGCAGAAACGTGCAAAAACATTTTTGTTCAACTTTTGTGTGTCTGTCTGTGTGTGATCTTTGTTTGAGAGCTCACGTTTCTGCACACACCTAGGCCTCTTTGCTATCTGTGAATAATATGAAGTATTGCTTAAAGTGTCACAAGCAAATAGCAGATAGATGCTGCCGTGATGTGCAGGTTTTTTTACACAATCTTGGAAATTATTCAAGTCAGTACTAAGGAATATCTTTATGAATGTGTGTTTTGATTTTTTTTAGCACCAGTTGGTGTGTTACGATAACCTCCAGAGTAAAGTGACAGATATGAATTAGACATATCTAAAAAAGTTGAGAACGTTGAGAAAACTCTAGTTAAAGTTTATGTGGTCACCAAAAAACCAAGGCTGCAATGACTTTTGTTTTGAACGTTTTGGCCTTTGTTTTGTTTTGGCCTTGTCAGCCATTTTGAAAGTCTGTTAATGGCTGCTGCCACGATTTCATTTTGATTTAAAATGTTTTAAGTGTTTAAAATATTATTTTTTTTAGGTTTGTCTTGTACCGTGGCCCTCTGCATCTGTAAACATGTTGCTTGCAGCCATCTGACTCCAGTGACTGCTGTGGGCTTGTGTCTGTCAGTGACTGACAGGGCCCTGCTTGCCTTTATCGTAACTCTGGTAGTGATTTGTGGCGTGTCAATCATCTGGCTTGTTGAAGGTGTCAGTAGCATGATGTTTGTGTAGAATCAGTTGCAACTCTCTGCTACAGTACTAAAAAAACAACACCTGGTGTGGTGTGTGCTGTTTGTTAGCAACCCAGCTAACATTTTAAGGTTCTAAGAATGTTTCCCTAGCGTTTCCATTAAGAAACAAAAACGTTTTTAAAAAGTTCCGCTAGCAGCTTAATAATATTATTTTTGGATAAATATATATGATATATAATGTAAAAAAAATGTTCAACTTTATAATACCTTTTTAATAACACTGAGAGAACTTTTAGAAGGCGCCGGCCAACGTTCTCAAAACGTTCCCTGTAAGCTGGGAAGATGCTGTTTCGTAAATGAACGCGGGTCGTTTCAGATTAAATCGCTGTTCGAGAACTAATGGTGCAGTTCCACATTTTTAGGCGGTGATCCATATGGAAAAAGAACAGCAGGAGCACGGCAAACACCCCGACTTAATCAAGGTGACATTTTTTCGTCATTATACTGGCGTAATTTCTGCCATCACTTACGGGTAAGTCATTCTCTGATTGCAGATGGTGGTGTTTTACTGCTTCTTCAGTAGCTCCAGTGCCCTGGGCGCAGCCGTAAATCAGGCGCAACTGTGAGAGGAGATCGGATCACACTCAGGTCAACTTACTCTGCAGACTCAAGAGCCTGTGAGGCTGCTCTTACCCTCTCTGAAAATGACGGTGGGCTGCGTTTCTTCTAGCGTACGAGTGTTCTCCTCAAACTGAAGGGCCATGTCTGGTTTTGGCCTTGGGGGCGTCATTCAACGAAAACATTGGCGTCCCACACGCCCACCTATCACATTCTGCTGTGTCGACGCACCTGGGGAGGGGCCCGACCTTCTGTCTCAGGGATTGGAGGAGAGAACATTAATTACGACAGGCTGTACGCACTGGGAGCGAACGTGGCAACCTGGAGAACTTCATTATGGGAGGCACAAGAGGATAGCTGAAGTTCAACACTCTCTCCTCTAATGACGTTGTCAGAGCGGAACTTGTTCTGCTACGGGTTTAACTTTGTTTTTTCAGCTTCAGCGTTCCTTTTCAGCAGGTCTCGCTCGCCGAATGCGGTTATGTACCAGGGAGAGTCCAGCACTGTGACTGAGCTTTCCTGTAGCTCAATGGTTAGAGCATGGCGCTAACAACGCCAAGGTCTTGGGTTCGATCCCAGGGATTGCACATACTTAAAAACAATGTATAGTATAAGGCAATGTAAGTCGCTTTGGATAAAAGCGTCTTATGCATAAATGTAAATGTAATTAAGCACATGAGTGAGTTGTGTTTGGGTTATTGTAGGTGTTCTGTTGGCCATTGTGATCCCGAGAGATTCATGCTAAGATGTGCGCGCCAGACCGCATGCTAGCGAACGTCTGTTAAGCAGCTGCTCTGAGCCGCGCCTCGGTCCGAGGCCCCATTTATCCTGCAATTCCTGTCAGCGTGAAAAAAGCAAGTCAGCAGAATTTGTTAAAACGGGACCTTCACTTAAAATAAACAGGTGCTAAGGCATTAGCAAGAAGAAGAGCAGCGTAGCCTCGGTTCACCAAGCTTACGGTTTAGAAAAGGGATTTGGCAAAAGCAAACTCCTAGGCAGACCTTCTTTACATGGTACAGGTCGTTTTATTAAGGTGTCCACGATGTCATCGGCGTACAAATTGGTTTCGCAATTCCCCAGTCGCAGACAGTTTGGCAAGCATCCATTTTTGCGGTTGCCAAATGCAAGTGATTGTCAGTAGGAACTTTGCGTAGGACTCGCTCCACCCACCTCCACAGTTTCTGCATTCACCCTGACAGAGGAGTGGAGAACAAAACCAATCCAGCTCTCCAGAAAAATCAATCAGCCTCAAAGCGAAGGGAGATGGGGAACCGGCATTAGCCTGATGATTTTCTATAGAGCTGTGGAGACGTGCTTCTGTAATTAGACACTGCCTTTATTAACGTTTTCAACCGGGGGCTTTAATGAAAGGAAATGAAGGGCCCAACCTCACGGGGTGGAGAGACAATTGTGTGGAATATACAGAGATCGAGCTGCTGTGCGGGAACGTTCCAGCACAGCGGCGTCCGTCAATGCCCGGGAACAGATTTGCAAAGCCAAGGCAGTGCCGTTGTGCCCTCCTCCTGGATCGGAGCACAAAAGCTGCGCGCTTGCAGAAAGGAGAAGAGAAAAAGCCCTCAGCAGGCCTTCTTTAGCCTCTGTACTTTATTTGCTGCATTGTGTTGTGGAGTGCTCTTGGCAGGCTGTGGATTCCAGGAGGTGGGGCGAGGGTGAGAACGGGAGACGTTTTCCCCCCTCGCGCTACATACCGATTAATCCAACCTTTTCCGAACCGCTGCCAATGGCACCGTCTGTGAATCCCAAAGCCAGACTGTCTGTCACAGTGCAGGAAAATCCGTCTGTTCTGACTGGAAGTGGGAGGCATGCCTCAATCTAGGCAGCACACACACACTGGGAAGGAAAATGACCTGTGTGAAGATCAGTGGAGTGCACAGATTCTCAACTCTGTCCTTTTAAGACCTCTTGTGATGTGGTTGTGAGAGAGCTGAGGCACACCACAGCTGTATAGAGTTTGATGATTTGAGTGCTTAATCCCGTTCTGTACACACACAGTTTGGTTATTTATTCAAGTGGCCTCATTCTGCAACCAAATTTTCCCTTAAACGTGTCGGTAGTGACAACCGAGTTTTCATCACGTCACATATAAACAAACGTAACAAAATAGTTAATTCAGTCTAATTTGTTGTGTATCATAAATGTTAAGTTGTCAGTGGAAAGTTTTAAAAATGTTTGAATAACGTTACAAAACAACAACATTAACGTTAACATTAACGTTCCTAGAACTTTTAAAACAACATTTTAAAATTGTAAGTTACTTAATAAAACAATAAGAAACGTTCTTGCAACCTAAAATTGTTGGCTGGGTCGCCAAACGTTAAGTAATTTAAAAAAGCTGCAAAGATTACTTTCTCAG
Source organism: Botia almorhae (assembly GCA_036877575.1). Taxonomy (NCBI): domain Eukaryota; kingdom Metazoa; phylum Chordata; class Actinopteri; order Cypriniformes; family Botiidae; genus Botia; species Botia almorhae. Next base: position 6,226 of record JAZGTJ010013888.1, read on the forward strand.
ATGGTAATTTTGTCTGTGCCTGTTCAGATTTTGCTATTTTAGAAACACTGTTATTGACTCTGCGAAGGTGATTTAAACTTCAGTAAGTTTAAGGTAGTGAAATCCGGAATAATGACTGATTGCAGCTGAACTGGCTATTCTGTTTTCTCATAGGGAAACCGCAACACCAAAAAGAGGAAGCAATACTTCACCTTTTTAATTAAACTTCAATGCTATGGGGAGAAAACAGTCTTATCAATGCTGTTTGGTCAATAGAAGGTCACTGTAGTCTTTTAAAAAGGTCTCCATAGTGAACTCCCCCAGACACATGTGGTTTATGTTCTATTTGTTACACGTTTGACTTATATGTGGCACACTCACAAAAGCAGGTTAACCTCAAATGGCAGCCATTTTGTGTGTTGGTGTGTATAGCAATAATCAATGCTATATTGAAAACACAAACAGTCAAGTGGCTGCCATCTCGATATTTGTTTGTATCATTTTTTGACATGATGGATTGTTTTGTATTTGGACTAGACCAACTTTAAGTGCTTTGCTTTATAAATTAAACTTCACAACTGGTTTTTCGATTTTCATGCTAGAATCATCATTTATGATGAGGTAAATCTTGGATTCTGCTTTAATGTTTGAATCCTGACTAAAACGCTTACCTTGATTTTGTCAAGCTCATTGTCATAAATACTGTCGGTGGCTGTTTTTCTCAAAGGCGTTGATCAAAGCATTTATTCAAATGGTACACACATATATTTGTATATATCAGTTCACTCAGTATATTGTCTCTTCAGGTTTTGCCTACAGACATGCTAGCTTTTAGCACAAGTTGTACATAAAGTGTAATGTAGCCCATCTGGTGAACAGGCAGATAGGTGCTGAGGCAGAATCGGGGTACCAGGGTCTGTGACAAGAATTCCAGTCCCAAAGTGCCTCATTAAAAGCCATTGCAGAGAGAAGATTGGGGAAGGAGGAGGGTCATGCTGTGTGAAGTGTGTTTGTCGCTCTGCAGGTTTTCCTGCAAGTCCCAGGAGATCAGGCAGAGATTAGCATCCGTGCATGTGCATGTCACTGTGTGGTTTTGGATCTGTACAAGCAGATACGTTCAGGTAGCTGGAGAATGTGCTCCGTTTCCGAGCCTGGTTTGAATTAGGGATGTTGGAATTCAGCCCAGCTCCACCTCTTCCATTTCAACAGCCTGCGAGCACAATGGCTTTACCACTCCTTGCCTCCCCACACTCACTTCCTGCCTACGAAAATGGAGGAAATCCAAACAGATTGTTTTAGTTCCCTGAGATGCTGTGATTGGATTGCTTGCCAGCTCTGTGGGAAATTCCCAGCTGATCCGGTGCAGACCAGACCAAACTCATGAATCTGATTCCTGTACTGTCCATCTTGATAGGTAAGCCTGGATTGGCTTTTTATTGGCTGGTGATGCACCTGTTGATGCAAAATGACCAACACTTTGACAACAGATATTTTGAAATTTAAAATTGAAGCTTTCCCAGCTTACAGTTTTGTTGTGTAAGTACATTTCTGTAAAGCTTCCATTAAGTAACAAAAATGTTTAAAAGGTTATTTTTAAAGTTTGCAAAGTTAACATTAATAATTAACATTATTGCGTTGTTAAAAGACCATTAATCAAAATTTCTTAATTCTGTAACGTTTCTTAACTTTCCACTAACAAGTTAAGAGTAAGAGTAACATTTTTGATATATGATAACATCATTTTTGATATATGATATAACATCATTTTTGATATATGATATAACATCATTTTGATATATGATATAACATCATTTTTAATATATGATATAACATCATTTTTGATATATGATCTGCAAGGATCATAACGTTACTGCAAGAATTTTTTGGAGAGAACTTTCGCCAACGTCAACGTTTTAGAATTTTCCCTGTTAGCTGTGTAGTTCTTTTACCTTATTTGGTGGAGCGTGTCACTCCGTGGTCATGGGTTCAGGTCCCAGGGGGCACACATACTGATAAAATGCTTTGAATGCATTGTCGGTTGTTTTGGGCCAAATGCATAAATATAGAATTCAGATCAGTGAGGATGTCTCAAAGATGTATTTTTGGTTTGTGTCACAGTGGTGGCACTATGGTTGTCTTTTTATGGTTGTCCCTTGCCTGCTCACCAACCATGCGGCTGTCTGTATGTCGTCAGGGATCCAGCCCCTCTGTGATGGTGTGTGTGTGTCCCACAGAGAGGCCCAGACACAAAGACAACAGCAGTGACCCCTTTGCCTTTGGAAATGTCCCTGGTGCTGTTGGACATCTCCACTGCAGCACTACACAAACATGGCAAAGGCCAGACCTCGTCTTTGTGTGTGTCTGTGCGTCTATTTAAAGGTTGGAAAACACTGCTGTGTACCCCCACAGCCCCATCAGTAATGCTTGGGTACATCTTTACCGACACCAAACCAGAAATGCATTATTTATAACTTGCACTCAGTATTATTTAGCATGATCAGTAATTGATAGTATTAAAGTGGCCATAATTATAATTAGATTTAAACTGAACTTCACGAAGGTAAAATACAGTAAATTGGTTTATTGGTTAATTAAATCCAGACTGTGTTTAGCCAGATGAGTATTGTATAGAGGAGTTTAATGACCAAAGAAGCCTAACGATTGATCTGTAATAATAATATCCAAATTTGTACTGTAAATGTTCTGGAATATGTCTCTACAGTATCTTGTCCTGACACAATCTTTTTGTCTATCATGGTGGGGTTTTCCATTACAGACTGTACAGATTCTGGTGTCATTCTGATAGTGTTTTTACATGACTTGCAGCATGGGAAGAACACTGTGTAAAGATACGCCCATGAAACACGAGCATTTCCTGTTTATCTAATTAGAGGCCGACTCTGTAGAATCCGTAATATTTTCTGTACATTTCTGTCTGTCAGACAGACTCCTCACTATTACTGCTAACGGACCCATAAGAACGTCACTGTTTCTCTTGTTTATAAAGCCACTTAATTGTTAATTCTTTGTCATGATGGTTCAGGTTGAGAGGTGGAAGTTAAGTGTATCGTATCATATATAGTACAACTGCACTGCAGTCGATTTATTCTAAGGAAAGCAATTTTGGAATCTCTTCTTTTTCTTCTCTCTCCATCCCTCGGTATCTCTCTTTCTGTGTTGTTTCTGTCTTCCCTCTCTCTCTGTGCATCTCTCTGTCTCTCTCCCACTCACTCTGTATGTATCTCCATAAAAAGACTGGATTTTCTGTCCTGTCACCTCCTGCACTCTTCCTCTTTCTTCAAATCTTCACTCTCGTTCTTCAGATTAAGCCTCCCACACTGCCGTAGCCTCTCTGAATAAAACAAGTTTGACATTTTTCTGTCTCGACCTTGTGCAGTTTCTCTATCGCTTTTTGTAGTAGCCATTAGCTGAAGCCCAGTATGTTTTGGGCGACTTCAGATGGAACCTGAGGGGAAAGCAGGACTCACGGGGGCTCGCTCGATGGGCATCTTTATGTATGGAGCTCTAGATATGTAAATGGCCGGGGTCCCCTCGCACCGGATGACATTTGAATGGTCTCGCGTATTTCAACAGCCGTGTTGAATAGCTGGTGGACGTCCTCAGATTTGTCACTGAGCTGAATTGACTGTGGGTGAGCATGTTATGTTTGTGCGTGTGTGTGTATGTGATGCTCATTGGGACCTGCTTTTGAGATGCAGACGTACATAACAAGTGGATGTGCTTCAGCGAAGCCCTTCGGGGTTTGTTTATCGACAGCGGCTTGGTTTAAAGGGGACGTATCATGGAAAACAGGATTTTCTCTTGCTCTTTTGAAATAAAGAATTCGATTTACTTCGTTGGCATGCTCGAACGTTCACGGTGAAAAACTCCCTTCCTAGTCAACCCAGACCGCGCACTAAAACTTGGCTGCAAAAACAGGTCATTCAAAAATGGTCAAAATAATGATGCGGAATTTCAGCTCCTTCATTTACATAGTGTTGAAAATGAAACATCTTAGCTAGTAAATAAACAATAGTTCTCGGTTAATTTTGAAATGTGCTTAAATTTGTGTACCGTCGCTGCCGGTATCGAGTATTTCGTAACATTACTCACCCTGAACAATGACAGTGTGAACTACATACAGTGTGTGGAAATTAGCCAATTGTAGCAGAGGTCATTTGCATACAGTAGTCTTAAAGGCGCAGTGGCAGCCAGTTCCGTTCCGAAAGCTGTGGTAAAAGTGTAAAGCAGTCATGTAAAACTAAATTATGATTTGGTGCAAGAACCTTCATTAACATTATAAGCTGAGGTTGGAGGACAAATGCTATAAAATGCTGCCCGGGGGATTTTAATCACAGACGCAGTTAACATCCCAGAACGGTTTAGATCTGCTGCACGGTTGGGGTGATGTTGGGGAAAGTACTGTGTGGTTTGTGTGGGGTTTAGGGTTTCACAGGGCTTTAAGAATTGTTAAGAATTGTTGTCTTGGGTAATGTTATGCTACCGTTATTTTGGTTATCCTCAATTTGTGTATATATAAATGAGGCTTTTATTGAATCTGTCCCTTCTACACTACATTTTTTAGCATTAAAGAAAATTTGGTATGCTTTTTGTCTTTTTGTTTTTTTTACTCTGTTTATTGATTGTGTTAAAGCATTTAGCTTTTGCTTCTCGGTTTTGAGGCCACTCTTTGATTCAGTGTGTTTTAAAGTTATTTTTAAATGCTGCTATATATTCCAAAACTAAGAGCCCCGCGTAACGTCATGCTATAAATGAAGCACCGCGCACACGTCACGTGATCGCCTCTTATAGATCCAGTAGCAGATAACGCTGTAAAGCGATGACAGCTGGAACCGGCTTCTCTTTCTAGTGAAAGACTGTATGTGTGTCTGGCTGTAACCATATGTTTGTGTACTGGCATGACCATCTGCCCTGTTCTGTATTCAAGAGCTTACAAAATCTTGTGTGTGCATGCGTTGTGTGTTCATGTTTATTTGCTGTGGTGTGGGTTGTGTATGGACCTGATCTGTGTGTGTGTGTGTGTGTGTGTGTGTGTGTGTTTATTTCAGTCCAGTCTAGCTGTGTGTTGGAGATCAGAGAGGAGCAGGTGGTGTTTGCCCACTCTAGACTTTGAGGGTCATGCAGAACTCGGGTCAGAAGTCATTCTGGGGGAAAACACGGCCCATCAAAAAGTTGGAGGCAGAGCATTGCTCTCCTGTAGTCTATGTAGGATCAATGAGAGGCCAGGCTGTCTGACAGTGGAGCAGCACTGCTGTATTTTTGCAACATTACTGACCCTGAACCAGCAACCTTGAGGAACCAATCAGATTCCTTGTTTCAGGCAGGCTGTGTCTGAAGGTTTGTTTGGATAGTGATAAATGATAGTGATAAAAGAGAAATGCAGTGAAATCAACATGAATTGACAATTACAATTCATTTGTTACATTTTCTGATAACAAAAATAACAAATTCGTGAACAAAAATATTCAATAGGAAATAATTTGAGGCAGGATTTTATTTCACCAGGATTTGACTGTGCTGTGAACAGATGTGCTATTACCGGTTAAAATAATCTTCTTCTGTCTGTGTATCCTTGGTTATATCAGTAAAAAAAGTATTTTAGAGGCAATAAAAGATATTGCATTTTGATGAAGGTTGTAAAAACTTTGTTTTAGTCTAAAAATAAAACTAGAGACCTTTGTAAGGAAGTAAATTGGGGCATTTTTATCTTATGTTGTTGTGATTGTCAGTCCTTATTACACACCCTCAGTATTACTAGATTCTGATTGGTCAGTCGTTGCTATGTGCAGTCTAATTTTGTAGTCCATATTACACACCTCTCAGACTTGCTTGATCCTGATTGGCTGATTGTAGCTTTCTACGATCTGATTTTTTTATATAATGACCACTAAGCTGTGTGATTGATTGTTGCCCAAAGCAACCAATTAAGCGCTATTTTTAGGTGTCTCGCGTCACACTGTGCTAATTTTTAAAAAAAAAATAATTTCTTAAATTTCAATTAAAAAATAATTCGCTTTCTATTTTATTCGGTAAGTTGGCTTTCTGCCTAGGATTATTTTTGTAACGAGCTGACTATCCCTTATTTGTCTTTTACGTCTGAGGTCTGAAGTACAACTAATACCTGCTTTATCACAAACATTCAACATCAGTTACCCTCGAGGAACATAAATTAGCAGGGAGTTCAGATGAATGTCATGCCTTCACCTTACAGACATGACCGTAGGCGAATTCTCAGGGGGGGTGCACTTTGTCAGGATTTGTATAGCCCACTTTTGGCAGTCAAGCTGGAGTCATCTCTCAAACTCGAGAAGATATCTTAAGACAAACAGTTACTCAGATCTGACTGTACACGCCAGGTGTGCAGGTCGGCCAGATCCATCAGAGTTAAGGGTTAGGGCAGCTCTGTTATCTGGAGACTGCAGAGCCCAGGGAGGGATAGTGATGGCGTGTGTAGTTAAGATGATAGCTTGTGTCTGAGGAGAGATTCAGGCTCTGGGGTCATTCGGGCAGTGAGGATATCTGGCACGTTGTGTACACCATCCAGTACTGTGTGGGTGTTTTATAAAATGGCTGACGTTAAACAGGAGCATTTTTTGCATTCTGTGCCATCAAGTATGTGGTGTGATAGCGCTACCTGTTAGCTGTCTGCTCATTTTTATACCCTAGCTTGTCTTATTCGCCTTGTTGCCAGGGGTTGGTCCAGCTAACAGTTTTGGGAAACTGCAGTTTTAGCACACATTAAAAATGTCCAGATTTTTATACATTGTATTTACTTTTTATATATATATATATATATAGATAGATATAGATATAGATATAGATATTGCTTGAGATTGATATTGGTTTTTGATAACTTTGAGAAAACTAGAGAACATTAGCCAACATTCTTAGACTGTTCCCTGTTGCCAAGGTATTGTTTTTATTTTTTACTTAGGATAAAAACTGCAACAAGGCTGCACAATGAGTCTTTTTCTCTCCGTCTTTGCTCTCTGTCGTGTTTTTTCTCTTTTATTTTCTTTCACTCTCTCATTCTCACCTCATTCCTCCAATTTGCTCCGGGTAGAAATGAAGATAGATGAAGCTGGTCTTGCCAAGCACAGCCAATAGTTACCGAGGAAATTGTGTTTGCTCGGATACAATTACGAACACCTTACACACACTGACACACATGCACAAATATTTTTCAAAGTCAGAAAAATTATCCAAGGCATGTGTTAGCCGTTGTCTGTCAACGTCCTCAATTCTATTGTAGTGTACTTCATCAGTAAACGACCCACACAGAGTCCATTGACTATACGTGACTCTATACGAGCACGCGCTGATTTTGCATAACTGTTCGGCCTCATGCATCCTCGTGTTCCTCTGCACACATACACACACACTCGTCTGGGTCTCTTAGGATGCTGGGCTGTTTTTTCCGCCAGCAGCCCTGCGGGGGAAACACACAGTTGGTAATTAATCACGGTAGATGTTTATGAGAGGGGAGTGGTACATTTCTACAGCACTGCACTGACAAGCTTCATTACCACCAGCTAAAGAATCTCACGTTAATGAGAGACACACACATTCTCGCCACACACACATAAACGCCGTCTTATGTCCTAAATATCTCCATAATGCGCGGTTATCACCTATGTGGACATGCGCTTGCACATTATAGACACGATTAAAGCCTGCTTTTAATATATGTAGATGTTTTTCTAATGTAAGTCTACACTTAGGTGTGATGTATGGAAATGTACATATTATGTACACGCTGACATATGCATTCTCATACACAGGTGCTTAATTACCTATGCAAAATGTTCAGCATTTTCAGCAGTAAGTGTTTGTAAGGGTGCTATGAGTGGTTTCCAGGGCGTTACTATGTGGTTGCTGGTTCTGAGCGTTTGTAGTTTGTTGGTATGCAATTGTTAAGGTGTTCTTTGCGTTTGATATATGATTTGTCCAAATTAAACGTCTGCACAATATTCTACCTAGATGTTGTTTAGCTTGTCTTAGCAAGCACTAATTAGACCTGTATACTGTAATTTAAACGCATGCATATGGTTTCCTATTTTTACACCAACAGATGGATTGCTCAAGCATCTGTCTATATAATTACATTGGTATATAAATCTACTGTATTGTAATATATGAACCGAGTCTGTCTGTAGTTGGAGGCCTTCCTTAGCCAGATGGCCGATCGAGGGCCACCATGGTCACCCAGGCCAGACATAGCTGCCAAGGTTTCTGTATTGAACCCCCTCTGCACAGAGAGCTGTCGGTGACCCGTGGGTGATTGGTCACCCATCATGGGTGTGTGGGTCAGTGGCCCAATGTATTGCTTTAGACGTTTAAACCTGGGGCAC
>JAZGTJ010013889.1:0-14575 GCA_036877575.1 Botia almorhae
TTGATGCTGAAATCCACTGTGAAGCCATCTGAGTGGTAAAAGTCCTTCATCTTCTCCAAAAACTCAGGATTTGGCTTAAATTTGTCGCTCAAGTAAAGAGCAGTACCCAAATCAATGTCCACCCCTGTCCTCTGGTCCATCTCCTCCAGGAGACTGTGGAACAGCTGATGCATTTCCTCAGTGCTGAAGATGGAGCTGTTATAACCAATGCCACTGAGAAGCTGCTGTTGGGTCTCACCACCAGCTCCTAAAGTCAGCTCAGAAAGGGCCATGGACACACTGAGTGGAGAGAAGAAGATATTTTTGGACTGATACTCTGGCCTTTCCACAAGCTTTTTGTATAGGTGAAAAGCAAAATCATTGTTCATTCTTAACAATGATGGGAGTTTATGAGTGACAGGAGAGCTCTCTGAAGTCTCTTGATCTCCATGGACAAAAGGATGAGCTATTATAAAAGCACAAATACAAAAACATATGATGTTCCTTTCCATGATACCTTTCAAGCTTTCAGCAGCTAATACAAAATTACACTCTGTACCTGAAAAACAAATTAGAAACAGTTTTCAACATTATGGTGGAACGCAGATGCAGGATATTTTAAGACACAAGTGTTGAACAAAACAAACATTACTGTGCTATATTCTGCCTCATGGCTACTCAGTGTATTTGACATTTTTAGAATATCTTTTTCTAACATAAAAATGTCTCACCTGTCAGGCCAGCAGCTGTCTTCCAAACTGGACTAAACTACTTAAGCCTACTTAACATTTGTTTAAAAACAACCTTTACCTTGTTTGACTTTTCATGTTGCTTTGCAGAAAATGCTGTAATTATTAACTTTAAAGAACTGACACAGGGATTTTATTTGACAGAATTTAAACACATTGATGATCTGACAACTGATATGTACGCCCTGAACAATGTAAATACTTGTACAATATTGTGAACAATAAAAAAAACTTATATCAACCAAGACAAGACACTTTTAATATCGTTCTTAAGATAAATACACTAAACTCTAAAATGCCTGGGCATTGATTTTGGTCAGAGTCTTTATTCCATTATTTATAAGGTATATTATCAGAATTATAAGTATGACCCCATACATTTTTCTGATGAGACTGACCTCTCTTACTAAGATCCATTTCAGATTGCTGTTTGGTCGGGCGGCCAAGCATTGATGGAGTCCTGGTTGTGCAACTCATGCAAACTCTTTTGTAGCCTTTCACCAATTTCCACCGACAGAGAAGTATGTGCCTTTCCAGATCATGTCCATGTTTCTGAATGCACTGTACATATATGTATCATGCAACCCACAATGACTTCAGGAACCCCTGCATGTCTCGTCAAGGTGTAGAGTACAGGGTGCATGTCAACAAACAACTTCATGACTTCTGAAATGCTCACAGATCACAGTGTAGACTGGGTTAAGATAAAGCAAATCATTGTGGTGGCTATCTCATCCTTTATTGATAAGTCATGACCAAATGTAATGTGGTAAACTTACAACATCTCATTAATATCTCAATAACATAACCAATGGAAGAAAATATTACTAATGCAACAGCAATGTACCACCATACAGACAGGCTTACAACAAAATGGTCAAACGTTTCTCAATCCACAACTTTATCACTTGAGAGATTTTTTTTGTAACAACAAACTGTTAAATTATTTAACAATCAAGATGAAATTAAGAATTTGTCATTTCTACATGAGCACAGTTGACATTTTGTACAGTTTTCAATAAAATATAAAATAATTTCTCTAAGTATGTGTTTGAAAGGTTGAAATATTATAAAGCTAAATCATAGACATTTAAAATGACAAACAAACACCATAGAAAAAAAACTAGTGCAATCAAAGAAATACATTTATAAACCATAGTATTCATAATTTCACCTGGATACATTTAAAATAGACACTAACATAATAGCCTATGCACATTAATAACAGGTCACTGGTTTATGTCACAGAGACACAAAAGCTTGGTTGATTTCTTCTACTCCTCCTCTTTTTCAACATTTTGTTTTTTAGGCACCTGGAGTTTACAAAAAAATAACATGTAATACGTCTAATATCCACAATTAGGAATACAATATAAACATATAAACTTTTGACTTTAATGCACAATCCTATAAAAACATACATACCTTTGGTGTCTCTGTGTTTTTCTCAGTCCTTCGACCTTCCAGTCTGCCTCTGTGTGGAGGTCTGTTATGAGGCAAAATACACACACAAACAATTAGTTTTAATTGAACACTTTAAACACGATATTGATAACAGTCAACAAAATTTTAAAGTATTATTAATCAACAAACAAACGTAATGTGATTATATAATTATCTCTGTCCTTGTTTGTTTCTCAAGCATATAGCTCCAAACATACCCAGGCGCAGCTACACAATGGGGCCTGAGGCTATCGTTGAAAATAGCATTAGCCTCAGCAGCCTTGCGCCTTTGGTTCTTGCTCTTCACCTGCTGCTCGGCATTAGTGTTCTTAGTGTGACCATAGGCTGGCGGCTTCCATTGGTCCAAACAAGAGGTGTCTCTCAGCCATCCCTGAGCTGTCTGCTGCAGGAGCTCCTCACCTGGGTCAGCTGCAAGTAGTAGCACAGGTACATTTGAATATTTACTCAAGAAATAAGAAAATCAATTACCAAGAGCCGAAACCACATAAAAGTGCCTTTTTAAAGATGATTATTGATGCAACTGAGAAAAAAGTTTATTTAGTTTGAAGCCTCACCTTGATGTCTCACCCTCCTCTGCCTCTCAGGAGACCTCCTCTCAGGGGCCTCTTTGTGGTTTGGTTTCCGTGGAGACACTCCATCTATTGAATAAGCTGTCTGAGGCCGAAGGTCACACTTATTCTGTATGATGTGGTATGGTATAGTATCAACATGAGGCAATCTAATACATGAAGGACTCTATTTATGCTATTCATATATAAAAGCATACTACTTACTAGCTAAAAAACAATGAATTGTAAATGCAAAACAAAGGGGAAACTGAGTGTGAGTACATAATATCACTGTTCTCTTAATTCAAAGCAAGTCATACCTGATGGTGAAATAGCATATTCTCTTCCACAGCAATGCCACAAAACTCACAAGGAATGAGCACGTCGCCCTCAACAGGGCTGGATGGAGAACTGTATGAGAGTGGAGAAACCGAAAGGGGCAGGGTGGGCGGACTGGGTGTGCGTGGAGGAATGACATGTCCAGCCCCCTGAGTGATGATGTCTTCATAGTGAAGAGAGGGAGCCTGTTTACTGAAGGAAGCAATCGCAGAGGCGGGGCTACAGCCAGTCTATACAGTATAGAGAAACAAATACATAGCGTTTACATTGTTAACTAAAGGGGAAAAAACATAACTTATATATATACACACACACACACCCACACACATACATACATACATACATACACATACATATACATATAATAACCATGAACATATACCCCAAACCCATATGACACACTGTCTCTCTGTGGTTTTAAAGGGAGGGAAAAGAATCTGATTAGGGTTGAGCCTGTGGGAGAAGCTACAGGGATGAAATTTGAGCAGGTTCCCATGAACATGCACAACACAACACAACACAATGGAGACTTAACAAGAAGGACGGGTTGGATATTTAACATCAGTGCTGTAATTACAATAGCCTTCAATGTAAAACAGCTTGTCAAGTCTTAAGTTAAACAACAATTACATAAACCACTGAAAAAAGGCAACTATCCCTGTAGCTGATGCAACCTCACACTTGCCAGCTCTATGTAGGCACAACAGGCCTGGCTTAAATATCAAGTCAAGAGGGAGAAAGGGGGAAAAGATATCATGATGGGAAAACTGATGCCTCAGTGCCCACCTGATGCAAGATCAGGTCTTCCTCTGGAAAGAGCTCTTCACAGAACTCGCAAGGCAGCATGATGTTTGAGGAAGAAGTATGGCTTGGGCTGGTATTGGTTTTCGGAGAAGCTGTAGTGCTGTTGTTGTTTGTGCTGGAGGAGAGCTGAGAAGTGAGATTGCTGTGGGCTGGTGTTCTTCCCAGGCGATGGTCCCACACATCAGTCCACACACCCTCCTGGCCCCCAGGGTCCTCCAAGTCACCTTCACTTTGCAGGCTGAGGGCCAGCATGTAGTCCAGACTGGAGGAGTCATAGTCTGGCAGCTGGCCTAGAGACCACAGCAGGCTGTTGTTATTTCCCAGTTCTGGTTCCTGATCTAGCACTGAGGAAATGAGCAGAGTGAACGGTTACTTTTTTCCCCCAGCACAAATATGTGCCAGCATCCTGTTAACACCCTGCAAACTCGAATCACATTCTATGACATGTTGAGTCAAAACTTATGTGACCCATCACAATGCAAACATTTTCAAAAATGAGTTCCTATTATTTACACATTCCTTTCGGATTGAAAAACCTTTTTGAAATTGGTTGAAATCTGCCACAAAAATGAGCTACACCTGTCTAAGGCACCAGTCTTAGAGAAGCAGAAAAAACAGCCATTTTTAATAGGTTATTAAAAAAAGCAAGATTTAGGAATGTACACCCCTCAGAAAATAGTTAATTTAAGATATGTAACTGCTGTTTGGAACATTGGGATTGCTAGACAAAGGCTTAATGAACTCATGTTTCTGAAAACCTCATTTTCATTTTATTATGCTTGATTGACAGCTTGACAGCCTGATTGATACATACGATAAGCAAATTCATTATTCCTCATTTCAGTGTTTCTCCGGGTTCCTGCCCTCACTGTTCCTCTGGTGCTATTGTGTAGTCTGTCCTCTAATGGTCGTGGTGGGCCCCTGCGGTCTGCTGCCCCAGTGTTGTTATTATTGTGGATTCTCTCTTGTGCCCTCAAAAGGTTATGGATGGAGTGAGTCTCAAACCATGCTCCAGGAGACTGGGTCCCTGCCCTACTACTGTGCCTCTCCTGAGGGGGTGTCAGGCTACCGCACAGGGCTGGATGGACATCTCGCTCTCTCAGCATAACATTACACTTGCAGACTGGGCAGGGCTCAGTACGGGTCCCACAATAGTCCTCATGCTCTTTAGCCTGATAGAAGGCCATCTCCAGATCACAAAACTGACACGGGATCAGTCGGTGGCTGCACTCTGACCTCTGAGAAGGGCAAAGTTGACAGGTTAGATTGCCATTAACAGATTTCAAATCAGTTATATGAAAAGTTATATGACAACTGTACCTCATGGGTCTCCATAAACCTCTTTTCAATCTTTAATCCACATTTGCATTGCTCCTGTAATAAAGTTGTACATTTAACAGAATGTATATTTATAACAATGAGAATCAACCTAACTTACAATAATGGTGCCTACTAATAGCTAATGCTCATACAGATGTTATCACACATAGAACCATGGGTTCATGCATCACGCCTGGATCGTACCTCTGCATGATCCTGCTCTTTGTGCTGCACAAGTTCAGCATGAGGAAAAGGCTCCTGGCACACATCGCATAGGGCAATGTTCCTCCGACAGTGAATCTCGTGTGTAGTAAAGTTGGCTTTTGGAATGTCATGCTTGCTGGAGAGAGGGATGTCAAGGTCAGTTGTTAAGTTTATTGTTTTAAAAATGTGTTCCTCTGTAGCTCAATTGGTAGAACATTGGGTTTGCAGCACAAAGGTTGTGGGTTCGATTCCCATGGAACACGTACTGATAAAGAACGTTTTGGATAAAAGTGTCTGCCAAATGCATAAATATAAATGATTAAGGGTAAACCATTAAACATTACACCTAACTGCTCCTAGGGAACCATGTAATACGTGTACTGTGTGACTACCGAATGACTAACTGGTAACTGTCATGACACTGTAATATGCAAAACAGGAAGGGTTGGTGGAAGGAACTGGGAACCTAAGAAACATTTTTCTACTTAAACGAAACTAAAACAACATTTCTTAAGATCAACTTACCAGTTACTGCAGAACTGGGTGTTTTCTTCGGCCATAGCCTGTGTAAGGAAAGTAAATATTAAAATATAAAAAATTGGTAAATATTAAAAAGCGCCGCAGTGAAACAATACTGTATACTATCCAGTGAGCACCAATAACTGGGCGTTCGTTTACTTTAAGAAACGGGGTTGAAAAACTCTTTCGGCGGTGGTGCATTTTATACACTTACCTAGTTTTTGAAGCAGCAGTTTCGGTAGAGAGGTTAAAGTATCCACTTGGACTTTTTGTATAAAGAAATTATTCTAGGATATGAAGGTAGCCGTCAGTTGTCTGGGTACACAACATCAAAACAGGCACACGGTGTTTTGAAAAGCTACCGGGGCTTGGTTTAAGTGTCTACATACCGGCTGCGCGGCTAAATATCTAAAGCATTCCATTACTGGTAGCTAAAAAGCTCATTGCAGTACTTGGTCATGAGACCCGAGTCAATAGACTGTGTAAATCCACACAAAAGCAAATAATAAACTCCAATTGACCAGAAGTAGCAATGTGTCAACTACTGTAATTATCAGCTTTCGTTTCGTGAGACAGTATCAACAAGCGGTGGTATCCGTGAAAACAGTAACACTGACAGACGGCTATATTATTGTTGTTTTCAAAATAAAAGACTTCACTTGAAAAGGAGACTAATTTTTGACTCGAAAACAAAACTGCATGATAACGAACAGAGAAACACACAAATATATGTAAATAGCTGGACCCTTGTTTAAATTACATGCATCTCTACTTTCTCTTGTTATAAAAAAGAACTCGGCGATGGTATTATTCTACACTTTACTTACAGTAACGAATTGTTATTATTGCAATACTGTCCAGGCCATAGCTCCAGCAAAACTATATATCGTAAACCCACGGGGAGTTTGTCTTTAAATGCATTTTATTATGCAGATATATTTCTTTGAGTCAAACGTCACGAAAGGACTTTTATTGATTCATTTTTGCAGTGTGTTGTCGTGTCTAGCTTCGAATGTTAGACCGCCCCCTGGTGGACAACAATTATCCACGCTCAACTGGGAAGCACGACGTCTACCGTAATTCACATTTCTAAGCAACACTATCAATAACAATCAATAATGATTATTATACTTATGACTGCACACAGCAAGACGGCTGAATGTATTTGATAAAATGTTTCATATCACTGCAGGAGGTTTTATTATGTTCGCTGGACCATGACATGGTAGGACATATGTCATTTTAAAATGTAACAATATTTATTGTCATGGATTTATTTGGACATAGAACAACAAATGCAGCGTTAGACGTTGGTGGTATTTTGTTATTGTTATCACTCCTTGGTAAAAAATTGAACCTTGCGAAGATTTTTGTTGACGATACAGATGAAGTTAATCTCTATGTGTCACGTCGTAATGTCTTACGAAAATCTGTTTGCAACCCCTTTTAGTGAAATGTGTAGAAATATCCCGTTCACTTCTCCGAAGCCTGGTCACATGCGCGCTCGGGCATAATGGCTGCACAGGATCCCTCACCACCATCTTCATTAGAAGGCAACAAACCTGGCTTCCCCAAGAAAATACTCGCCAACAAAGTGGAGGACAAGCATCTGTGCAATATCTGTCAGAAAATCCTTAGAAGACCGTTTCAGGCGCAGTGCGGACATCGTTTTTGTTCGTATTGTTTTAATAAAGCCGTGAGGTAAGCGTCGCTCAATCCAGATGGCCCACCTGACACGACACTACAATAGATGAATACGATCTGTCAGGCCTTCCGTGCCATTTTTATGGTCTGTTTTATGGGTAAACAAACAGTGAACGTTGGTTCACGCCAGGCGACATAAATCGGGCCTGTCAGCTTTTGTTTGGCTTCTCGCTTAACTGGGCTAGCTGTAAAACAATGACAGGTTTAGGTCTCTATAGATCTGCAGCTGTTGTCAAAAGCAGTTCATGTATGTGGTGTCTCTGTGTATATGAAATCTTTCTATTTTTCATCGTAGCTCCGGACCACAGAAATGCAGTGCCTGTATAAAAGAAGACATATTTGAAGAGCCAACGTCAATTTTGAAACAAGGCTGCGTAAGTTCTAACATCCCGTGATCTAAGTAAAAATATGAAAAATAGCTAATTACTTGTATATCAAGTTAAATTGTCCGTCAAAACACTGCAGCTACTAAAAATATATAAATATGAATTATTATGAAATCTGTTTTAAGCAATAAACCCCGTGAAGAACAACTAACTGCTTCTAGGTTACAGTGAATTTAGGATAGGTGAGGGGCGTTGTTAGGCAAAGACACTGATTGTAAAATTGTATTTTTCCGCCAAGTAATGTAGTTCCTCAGAAACGGCAACACGGAGACGGAGTGGCGCAGTAACACTAACGTAACGAGGCCACAAACGTACATTTATTGAGTAATTTACTGTTACAAAGGCTTTAAACGCAACTTAACCATTCGCAGTCCAGCACCCGGAACTATCCATTCATAACAGTATAGAGTATCAGTTAATTGTAGTAACTATGTAATGATTTCATAAAATTAAATAGAGTGCAGATGTGAAGATGAATTTAAAAGCTGGGATCTCTTTAAACCTCTTGTATTGTAAGCAGGCAGGTTTTACTGTAAGGAATAAGGCGCATAAAAGTTCTGTAATTTCTTGTAGGCTTTTCCTGATAATGCTGCCAAGAGAGAAGTAGAAGCTCTTGAAGCTGTTTGCATCAATGAGGGATGCTGCTGGACAGGCACCCTCAAAGAATACGAGGTAGTGTGTACGTTCCTTCACCAGCCTTTGACATACCAGTTCTACAGTATAAGCTACTATAACTCTTATACCCTAAATGCTTATTGATGAAGACACCTCATACCGTCTGAACCGGTTGTCATTTTTCAAAGGCAAACCATGAGGGAAAATGTGACTTTAGGATCTTACCCTGTCCATCGTGCAAAGAACTACTGAGAGCCAACGAACTCGAACGTCACAATGAGAGGGAATGCCCAGAACGAACGCTGAATTGTAAATACTGCAAGGAGCCTTTTCATTTTAAAAGCATTAAGGTAAGACACACTAATGAATCAGTCCTGTTGTTTTGTCTAGGGTATGAAAGCAGCCTTTTGTTTCCTGAACACAAATCATTGCTCCTTTTAATAAATGTGTGATCTGGGACGGTGCTTGTTTTGGATATTTTGATGACATTTTCATGGCTGTGAATGTTGGTTTTCAGGCTCATGATGAGATATGCCCTAAATATCCGATGACTTGTGACGGCTGTGCCAAGAAAAAAATTCCCAGAGAGAAAGTGAGCAAATATCATAAAAATATCATCAGTTTACTTACTGTTTTTTACATGTAATGCATCTTGCAGTGCTTATTACAACACACATGATGTAATATGTAGTTTTAACTGTTAGCCATTTTTGATCGGACCTTATTTTCTTTCCCCCATCTGCAGTATGTGGACCACATTAAACTGTGCACCAAATTCAGAACACCTTGCAGATTTCATGTTGTGGGCTGTGATATGATGGTAGGTAAACTCTCTTTGTGGCTGTAGCTCTATTGCATCCATCAGTCATCATATGAGCATCTCTGATTCCTCATAGGTGGAGAAGGAGAAGATTCATGACCACGAGCAAGCCTGTTCCTATGAGCACCTGAACCTGCTACTGCACTTCATCATGGGCATCAAGGTGAACTTGGAGAGTCTGCAGCCTCAGAGTCTGGAGTTGGCCAGCCACAAGATCCAAGAACTGCACCAGTCTCTGAGGGAGCTGGAGCTGAAGATGGGCCAGCTGAGTGCAGCAGGGACTCCCGTGCAGGGGGCCTGCGCTCTGCTTCCACCACCGCCGGCTCCAACACTGGGAACGTCTTTCACCCCTCTTCCGACCGCCGTTGGGGCGGCTTTGGAGCTGCAGCTACACAGCGAGAAGACCAAAGTAGCAGAGCTCAGTCGCCGCTGTCAGGAGCTGGAGCTGAAGGTAAGCACCTTCGAGAACATCGTGTGCGTGCTCAACCGCGAGATGGAGCGCTCTGCAACCACCATGGAGGCCTATAACCGACAGCACCGGCTTGACCAGGACAAGATTGAGATACTCAACAACAAGGTGAGATGGTTTTCTAATAAGGCCAGGCAACAGTGCTTACGAGTATTCACCCAGACTACAAAATGAACCAGGTGTATAGTTTCCTTCAGTGTTAAATCTTATAAATCATGGGTCTTTGTGCAGGTACGGCAATTGGAGAGGACGGTAGGCTTAAGGGATCTCTCCATCGTGGAGATGGAGGCAAAGATGAGAGAGATGTCTGCTGCCACCTACGACGGTGTCTTTGTGTGGAAGATTTCTGACTTCTTAAAGAAAAGACAGGATGCTGTAGCTGGACGGGCGCCGGCAATGTTCTCGCCTGGTAATTTTATTTTCTGCAGATACAAAAACATTAGTCCTGCATAGCCGTTTCCCTAAATCGCAAATGGTCTGGTCCACGTTTCACCTTATTCTGGCCAAGAACTGACTACATAGACAGGAATAACGATTTACGCATAATACCACAATAATAGGCCAAAATGAAGAAAATGATTTAAATAAGAGTAAGGTAGTCTGCAAGAAACAGTGTACAGAAAGCACATAAAAAAAAAAAACTAAAATGTGTATAGGCTTTGATCAGGATGTCAGTACAGGCTTTTTTACTGACTTATTGTATCAACCTGCCAGCTTGTGGAAATAACATGGTTTCTTATGCAATATGGATGAGATTGTAAACAGACTGTGGATTGAGGTTGAGGTTGAAAATCATGAGGTATGGCATCTCATGCAGAGGCACTCTGTTGTTTTTTACAGCATTTTATACAAGCAAGTATGGCTATAAGATGTGTTTGCGCATCTATCTGAACGGGGATGGGACAGGACGTGGTACTCACTTGTCTCTGTTCTTCGTGGTGATGAGGGGACACAGTGATGCCTTGCTCAAGTGGCCTTTCAATCAGAAGGTCAGTGATCGTCCATTGTAAACTTCCATTCTAGAATGTGTTCTTGCTGGTTTTAGTTTGGTGTCCTTCATTTTCATTACATTAAGGCAAAGTTCACCTAAAAATGAAAGTTTTTCCATCATTTACTTAGCCTTACACCCTCCAAGTCTGTGTGCTTTTCATTCTAAACATTTTGCTCCTGTGCAACACAAAGATATTTTAAAGTATGTTGGAAACAAAACAACAGTGGCACCAGTTGACTTCCATTGTATGGACACGAAACCACTGAGACTCCTCAAAATATCATCCTTTGTGTTCCACAGAAGAGAAAATTCATGATTTGAGGGTGAGTTAACAATGAAAAAATGTTTATTTTTAGGTGAACTATGCTTTAAAATCATTAATGATTGGTTTCAGTTTTAGTCTCCATTCAGTCTTCTTTCACCCAAAACCTATTTGGTAAATCAAACAACTTCATCTGGCACCTTTGTCTGTAGGTTACCCTCATGTTGCTGGATCAGAACAACCGAGAGCACATCATTGATGCTTTTCGGCCAGACATCTCCTCTTCGTCCTTCCAGAGGCCTGTCAGTGACATGAACATTGCCAGCGGCTGCCCTCTGTTTTGCCCTCTTTCTAAGCTAGACTCCAAGAACTCCTACATCCGAGATGACACCATCTTCATCAAGGCCATTGTTGACCTCACAGGCCTTTAAGGTGTAAGATGTCGCTGCTGCTCCGCCATACTCATTTCTAGTGGTTCCCGTGCAGTTCTTCTTTCCAGAGGCCTGCTCCTTTGGTCTGAGATCTTTGGCGTGCTTGTTGTGAGCCCCAAAGAGACTTCGGCACCCAATGCGATTCTGCTGTGGAATTGATGCCACTCTAAGTTATGTACCAAAACTGTTCCCAGAGCTGTGTGCAGTACTACTGTAAAATAGTTGCTCTTTGGGAATGCTCGCTCGCTTAGAGTGAGCTGATAGCTGTCAGCTGTGATTGTATTGTAACTACTTGCCTGTGCCATAAACGTGGCACCTTGCCTTTTATAGAGATTGAGAAGACATTCTTTGACAGGTAGACGCCATTTCATATTCAAGAGCTTGGCTTGTGTTGCGTTCATTATTGGGGTACTGTTTTCTTTCATAGTGTTTGAGCTACTTGTACGTTTCGTGTGTAGATGGATGTGGAATCGCAACGAATGGCGTTGATTCATTTACTTTGCAACTTGCTTCATTCATGCTATCAGCTGTTACTCCAGACATACGGTACGCATCATCGGTCTTCTAACATTCCCTCTTAGCATTGTGTGCCTCCAACGTTACAGGTCCTGTTTTCGTTGGTTCTCTGTAGTGGTGGACTTGAATTTGCTTGAATTTCCTGATGTCCAAAGGGAAGATTTTGATACATGCTCGTAAGTGAGGAGTTTGTGTGTGTGTGTGTATGCGCGTGAAGGTGTGAGCTGTTTTTAGCTTCGTTTCCATTTTTGGTGTTCTTTGATGTATTAGTTTGCATGTTGGATCTGTGGAAGATACATTCAAGTTAGCAGCAGACCAGGGTAAACCCTGAGCCTAAGAAGCAAAGGCTATTTCATTGTAAATCGCTGTTGAATAAAACAACGAAACCACACTGATGTTAAAGTCACCTGTTTTTCTTTTTAATGCCCCATCAGCCGATTCTATGATCTTATATGGTTATACAGAAAGGTAGTGTAAGTAGGACAGATAATCTCTTGTGCTTTGATGTGATGTGGAAGGCTGATGTTTAATAGCATTTTGATGTTTTCCTGTCTTTTGGGTGTTTTGTTAATATTGTGCTGCTTTGGGCAAACGGATGCCATAAAATCTATATGACTTGCTTCAGACCGGGCAGGTGTTTGGGAACTTTTAGTCAGTAATCCCTGTTGTCTTTGTCCCTGAACGGCCATAGGCTAAAAATCCTATATGAGGAATGTGATCATCACCTTATTTTATGATCGCCTCAGTCCTTAATAGACACATTAATCCATTTTCATCCACTGAATCATTAATGAGAAGATTCTGTTATTCGTGGCCAGAGAAGGCATTACTAGACATGTACAATGCATCAATTCTGCATAAGGGCTTATAGTATACAGTACGTCTTCCACGTAAGCTTTTGGGTTCGCTTACTTTCTAAAATGGAGTCTAAGGACACGTTTTCTAAGATGCCTTCATGCTAACAAAGCGCCTCGGCCCAGCCTATTTTCAAACCAGTTCCCACAGATATCGAAACCTCTCTGTGCACGAGAGGTTTCGATAGAGAAGAAAAAAGCGTATTGTAAATGAGTGGTTTACTTTGTAGACCAACGTTTTATTTGTATTGCTTTACCTTTTTATCTGTTGATTGAGATGCAGAATATGACGGTTATAATTGTGAGTGTGGTATATTGTTTAAGGATAAATAGATAAACTATACAGTGTACACAGTTTATAACTGGTGTAGCTGTGGCTATAACAAATATGAATCATAAATATACATATATATATATATACACGTATATATAATAGATTTATATCGATAATAAATGTACTATTACCTGTTGGGATGGTTTCAAAATGTGTTTGGGCTCTTTTTGGGCTTTGGTAAGTTCTCCTTCAGTTTGGCAGAATCCTTTGAGGGAACGAGATTTTGAAAGATCTTGCGGTTTTTCTCTCAAGAACCCGTCTACATCAATAAATCTGACCATTGTAGATTTCCCAGCTTGCTTTATGCCCCAATGAGATTTCTGAGTATTTGTGAATAATTCTTTAGTGATGTGCCTCCGTAGCATAACTGCTTCTAAACAAATGTTCTCGATACATAGCTTTAGCGAACGCTGCATGCGGCAAGCCTGTTGTATTGCGAATCACTTTAAAGCGATTCTTTTTGGAACGTTTTTGAAAACACACTTTTCCTTTTGACGTTCTGAGCAGCTGTTGCATTATTTAATTGTAGTAGTGCACACATTCTAGCCTGTGCAGATATACAAGTGTCCTTCCTGTTCTTGAGTGTGAAATTTACAGTTTGCCTTCACTCCCGCCCGGCCTCATGTTCGTACACTGAAGAGGTGAATACTGCTTGACCTTACATGGATGAGAGCTCCTTTATTTCTAAGAAGTAATAAGTTCTTTGACTTTCATTAGTTTTCTCTTTGAATAAGCATACACTACACTAGAAATGTGATATTTTTTACGTTTTGCATACACTTGAGATTTCAGGACTCGCAGAAATAATTTATGGAATACAGGACTGATTTTATTTCTTATTTAGCGAACTAATATTTGTATACTTTTTATTTCTGAGGGTGCATTTCATAGAGGTTGCTTTAATAATCAGAATTTCTACGTAACTTTGTATGCCTTTCTCATGGTGTGCCAGTGCCACTGATCTTATGTGTGATTCATTCTGTGTTATGGTTTAACTCTGAGTAAAATCCCAAATAAAGTCTTTTGTTCTCTTCTCCAGTCTGAATGGTTATGAACCGTATGTTATGTGTCGCAAACGACCACTTGGGGGAGTCAATGTTCCATTAATGTTGACGCGCAAGAACACGGGTAAGTTTAGCAAGATCTGCATTGTAAGTCTTTCATGTTAACAAATCTGATTATTTTCCTGCACGTTAGTATGTTAAATTGAATGTATGTGTTTAGAGAGCACAGAAATTATATAGTAAAGCTGTAAATTATATATATA
>JAZGTJ010013890.1:0-14575 GCA_036877575.1 Botia almorhae
GATTAGTCGTAAATGTGACTTGGTGTGCAATAATTGCTCATTAAAACAGAAAAGTTCAATGTTTGGAAGAAAAAAGGTAAAACAGTGCCATAACTGGTGTCATTTGCCAGGTCAACAGAAAGTTAAACACAGTGAAGACCCCTTAGGAAGCTAATGCTAGTATAGGGGAGATACAGCTACAATCTAAATGTTTGGTCTACTCAACATGCGGGTGCTAGATGCATGATTGGCTTTGCACCTGCAGAAGACAGATGGCCACACACATCTCGGTGAAATACCTTTTAGGGAAAGTGCAGACCTACACTAGCTCAGTGATATTCAAGCACATCCTCATGTACATGACCTGAACACGGTCCACCTTAAACCCTTGCAAATGACACAAAGAATGGGCACTAAGAACAATAGATGAGGAGATTAAAAGCAGGAGAGATCAAGAGAGGAGAGGAAGGAGTCGCTGGATACCTTTGACAACGGTCAACCATGCTGAATGATGGGAGATCCCGATAGAATTGCCTGCCAAGCAAGTGTACTCCCCAGCATCCTCAAAGGACACGTTCCTCAACTGGAGCACCTCCATCTCCTTGTCTGTGGTGTTTAGGCCAGCAGTCTGGAAAAGAATGATAAAAGCAGACCCAAGGCCCAAGATGTGAGGGGAAAGAAGAAACCAAGGCCACACTGAGACCGAAGAGTTTTGGGGAGTTGCCTCTAACTAGTTGGTTTCAAAACCAGGAAGAAGCTCCCAAAGTTTGGAAAGGCACCTAAAGCACTGGCCCAACACCTGCAGAGAGATTGAACAATGATGGTCTACACCATCACCCTCAATTTACCTTCACCAACTTCAGGAATAGCAACATGGAACTCTCGCCAGTAGGACCCAACCCACAGCAAGGAGTATACTGCCATGGGTTGGGTTCTAATCCCTCACAAGGGGTCTACTGGGAGTTTCCATGGCGTTACGGGACAGGAAAACCCAAAGCATTAAAAGGGAATTAGAGAAACCCAAGGCAAAAAGCCTCTATGGAGAGAATTTCAGTCTACTCTGTGGTCAAATTACCTTGTACATCATGTCTAAGGACAGTTAACCAGGCTGACTGATTGGCCTCTCCTATATAATTGGAGACTTTGCATATATACTCGCCGCCCTCTTCCTCTGTGATATTGTTGAGTGTTAGCACCTGGGTGTCCGAGCTATTGACCCCCGAGTGCTGGAGATGACAAAAGACCAAATTCATGAAATCCAACTCTAAGTGTTATAACCTATATCATATTTTGGATCATTTATCTGGAACACTTCTTGAAAAAGATGCAACTTAAGGCCGTGGGTCAAATCAAACAAAAAGTGCCTCAATAATCCAAGTATTGCAGTACAAATACAAATTTGATTAATTTAGTGGAATTTTTATAATATTACTTTCGCTTTGCGTTGCTTAAAATCATAATACGGAAAGTACATTGTTAACAAGCACATCTCTGTAGATCAGACATGAATTTGTCTTTACCTTCAGGACGCGCACGTAAGGAAGCCCATCAGGCCCGATCCGGCTTCCGTTCACCACTATGTGTTTGAGCCACTGTATATGAGGCTGGGGGTCACTGAACACCTTACACACAAACTCCACATCACTGCCCACAACGGCAGTCCGGTTCGCTGGGAGACCAGCGTACAAGATGGGTCTGTGTGGAGATCGCTCTACAACACGCATACAGGAGTTTGTTAGACACAGATAAAGAAAACTGTTGTTCTCCGAATTATTGACACGAGAGGTGACTAACCTACTACATCAAGCTGATAGGTGTGATTGATGCTTCCGTACTCATTTTCCACCAGGCAGGTGTAGTTACCCTTGTCTGAGGGCACCACCGACTCCATGATTATGGTCCACATATGTTCCCTCAGCTGAGAAAGGAAGCAAAAAGAATTATTCTCTAACCTTTCCATTATTTTTAAACCTCTGACAAAACTGTTTTCTGTTTGATTTGACGCTTATAAAACAAACTCTCATTTTGATTTGACAGGCCTCATTCACAAGTTGTAAAATTCGGATAAACTTTGAACATTCCACATTAATCTGCCTAGTTGTTACATTGCCTGGCAACTGTACATCACTTACAGTTAGGCTAAACTTGTTGTTGTCGCCATTTTTTTGCTTCTCTGTGCTAATATTCCAATAAATTACTTTTTGATGCAGATGAGTTTTGCGACTTAAATCGCATGCTTAAATCAGGAAACCTGCCTACACGCAGGGCCCGGCAAGAGACAGGGGTTACCTTATAGCCCCCAATGCGCTGGTCCCTTTTGAACTCTTTTCCATTTTTGAGCCAGCGCAGTTTTGGAATTGGGTTCCCCTCAGCTTGACATCGGAATTTCACTGTTTTGCTGGCTGGAACGGCATGAAGCTTTTTCTCCATCTTTTCAGGCTGGGCCCATCGAGGTGCCATCGCTACAGGGGACAACAATGTGCTTTGTTTAATCATTTTGACCAATTTGTCATTTCATCCTCTACTAAAGAATGGGGACAATACTTACGTAAGAGTTCCTGGCTGCTTGACGGCTTGTTTTCTTCTGACGATGACTCATCGTCGTCCTCGTCCTCAGATGACGCTACTGCGTGACCTGTGACAAAGTCGACATGATTTGCGTCAAAGGCGAAATTCATGTGCCTCACTTAAAAATGTCATGCATGACACCCACAATTCACCAAGCACAATGTTTGATCTTTCAACGTCCGTGGTTACAGAATACAGCTTTTGGACAAACAAAAGCATATGCGGTTATTTGTCTGTCTGTCAGTGTTAAACATGACCAGTTTTAAAAGAAAACAAAGAACGAGGTTCTAAGTTAAGAAAGTTTGCAATGGTTTTATTTAAGGATTTATTTATATTTATTTACTAAATCAGGATTAGATAAAGCTAATTCTGGATTCCAGCTTGCTATGCTAGATGAATAGTGACTCCAGCACACAGTAAATGTATCCGCCCTTCAAAGAGTGCCGGACAGTGAGGAGGCATGAGTCACTCTAGGCATCGCTCCAGGATGCTGCCCAGAACTGTGCCTACACTTGAATCACACATAAACGCACAAACACACAACGAGGGACTGTCTAACAAATTCACCACCTGACCTTTGACACATCCCACATAATAAAGAATCCCAAACAGAGAGAAAAGACCACTCAAAGATGACAGACCACAATCTCTCAGCTGCTCGCGAAAATAATAAAATAACAAAAAAGCAACTGCAAAGAAGAAAATACAGACTATACAGATGATATTACAGAGGATATTACTAATGTCTTATACGCAAACGGTGTGGAAAAAGTTGTGCTACCAAAACTCAAGGTATGAGCAATTGTAACAGTAAGTGAATGCCTGAGAAAGCACCAATTACACTTTCGATATTCAGCTGTACTCTCCATTTCTAAAAAAAAAAAGCCACAGAGTTTGCACATGACACATCAGTTGGCTCCACTGACTCAATCTCCAGCTGGCCCTCGTTCACCTGCACGTGGTCTCCATTCAGCACTAGAATCTGGTCTTTAGTCCAAATGACACCTAGGCCTACAACCGGGGGCTCGTCCTGAACCGAGCACGGCAGCACCAAACGCTCCCCAGGAAACAATGCATACAGCTCAATGTTCACTTCTTTTCGAACTAGTGGTAAAATAGAAAACGAGCGTGGAATGTTTGGCAAGCAGCAAACTGGATCAAAATCAGTGTTTCAAAACAAAGTAAGAGACAAGAGATGACACTTGTTCAATGTAAAGTGGAAGACCACCACATATCTAAAATGAGATTGAAGGGTCGTCACTCAACAGGGATAAATTGCAAAAAGAAAAAACCAAGAAATTGATACACACAAAAACACGAAACTTGATAGAACCACCACCATCAAGTAATGGAACATAACAGGAACAAAACTGCCATAAATTGAATATGAAAGTGATACCCGAAAATGTATTCAAAAGGGAAACGGATAACTATAACAAATACTCCTTGTGCGTTTACCGGAAGAATTTCACCTTATTTCACTGTCAGTTTGGCATCAAGGTAAAATCATATAGAAAAAGGTTCAATAATCCAGTTTAATAGGGTTACATCCTGAGAATGACAAAAAAAATGCATCAAAAAAGATAAAACACCCGGAGGTTACAGAAATGAGAACTTATAATTATGTTGTTCTTTCAAATAATATATAAAGGTAATGGTCATAAGTGGTCATAAAATGCTCTTTATTTTCTATGCTAAATATAATATTGATTTTTCTCTTTTGATTTGTGGTGAACTGTGACCTGACTGAGTGAGATTTGCCCAAACTTACAAAAATACTCACAGCTCAAATGTTTTGAACATAAACAAGCCTGTATACACAAATGAAACAATTCCTCTTAAAAAAGTGGGAAGTTTTCAGGAAAACTGAAACAGTTTACGGATTAACCTCCTGTGGCCTTTAGGACTGAAATTCAGCACATACAAACAAAAGCCAAAAACCCTGACGCCACAGCACACGGCCGAGCCCATTCAAACAGACCCCCCACCAAACTAATTCACCTTAATTGTCAAACAAACTAATCCCTCCTTTTGTCCCGCACAATGTTTCCCAACAATACGAGCGGATCCGTCAGAGACGGGGGAGAGAGAGCTTAGAGAGACGAAGAAAAGCCTATAACAGCAGGTTCTTCGACTAGTTGTCATGGAGACCTCACTTGAGCCAAGTGGAGGTATTTCCTGGATCACAGGCCCCCTAATCCCGGCAGGGAAATGGGACGGGGGGCTGGGATCAACTTTCACTGCAGTTTTTTTTTAAAGCAAGCCGAACAAGATAGAAGCTGGATTCAAAATTGTGATTTTGAAATTTAAAGCCATGATTTTATTGGCTTTATTTCTGAGTGTAACGTATCTTTTCAGTCTCTTATTAGAACACATCACGTACATCACCAAAGACAAGAACAGTACAGTAAAATCGTGCAGTACGTTTTAAAATGAAATGTAGCTACCATTTCTTAATTTTTAATAGGCTTAGAACAAATGTTATGCAAAATGGGACTTACAGCCGGGGTAAGAATTCACTTTTATTTCATGGAAACAAAAAATGACATCCTTTAAAATGACTCCATCTCACTCCATAGAAGAAAGAAAATTACACCGTATCAAACAATATGAAGGTAAAAAGTATTTTCATTTTTGGGTGAACTTTGCTTTTATGGAATATTGTATATATAGAGGGAGGAATGTTGTTGACATGGCTTGGAAACAGCCTTAACAAACAAAATGTAAACCATTCCTTCAGTAAAATTGGAAGCAGTCGACATAAAAAAGGAAGAAAAGACACATCGCCTGAAAACAGGAATTACTGTGGGATGCAGAAATGTGAAAAATGAAAAGCACATTTTGTTTATGGAAAAATCCAGCTGAAAATTCTGTTGTTTATAACAGCTAAAAAACATAACTGAAAATGAAGTTGTGGTAATCCTAAAAATTCTCCCGCATAATTTGGTCCGCTCGGACCAAATATTCTGTGCAAACATGATTTCATCTGCAAGCTGTACCAACACACATCTGCGTGTCAGACCGCTGCAGAGAATGTGTTTTCTCACATGTTTGTGTTTGCTCAGGGAAGCAGACAACTGACCCATTTGTCTCGGTCAGTCCAAGCTGAAGTGTGGAACATCTTTCATCATCTCATCGTTCCTACTCCCAGCAAACTGAAGCGGATTTTCATTACAGACCATTGCTGCCTTTTAAATGAACTAATGCTTCCATAAAACAAACCTTGTATTCATACGGCTGTCCGTTCTGATGTTTTTTCAGCCAGGATCGGTGCTACTCAGCTAACAACTTTAGGCTGTAAGAACGTTTCTCTAACATTTCCATTCAGTAACAAAAACGTTAAAAATGTAATTTTGAAAGTTCTAGGAAGTTTAAAATTGTCCTGTTTTTTTTTATGTTGCATTAACATTATTGCTTTGTTATAAGAATGTTATTCAAGCGTTTTTTAATTCTGGAATGTCTAACTACTTAAGAATAGCATTTGTAATATAGATGATATATAATGTAAAAAAATGATTCTACTAACGTTTCCACAAAACATTTTTGATCGCTTTGAGAGAACTTTTATAGAACATTAGCCGACGTTCCGAGAACGTTCCATTAGCTGAGTAAGCTCTGTACTTGGCCTGAAATCAGTGAAGGAAGTCATAGCTTGAATGAATTGCTGCTGGGATTTCCTGCCTGGCTAGCAGTGCCGTTGCTAGCCAGACGTAATACCAGAGGCACCACAACAGGTCAATTCAAGCAATTCAAAGTTGATCAAGGCTTACAGACAATGACCGAGAGGTTGTGCAGTAACAGGATATGGACTGCGGCTGTTCTCGCATGCAGATGAGCTCCGCGGCCCACAATGCACCCCGTGTCAGCAGCTGTGAACGGACACGATGCCAATTTGCGCGCAAACATGCATCTTTACGAGGCTGAAGACAATAACAACTGTAGAACGAGCGTGTTGCCAGGCTGTCCCGAGTGTCATCTAACAAATTCCCTTTCCCTTTCTGAAACATTATGGGTGGGAACTCGCCAAAAATGACACACACACAGATGACCAAACTTATCTACTTGTACACACACATTTCCTCAATGGAATACAACCAGGTACACGCCTTGAATAACTGACCAGCAACGAATATTAATTGCAGCAAAGAATAACTCCCTAAAAGATCAATTGCTTAAACAGAATAACATTTCGGAGAAAAATGTGCATCGCTGCCACAACGCGAGTGTGATGTGGGTGGTTGGCAGGGTGTTTCTGGGTGGTTGCTTATTGGCCCGACTCAAAAAGAAGTTCCCACCCGAAGAGTCTATAATATTCTCATCCCAAGATCATTTTCAAGTCCATCTGTTATTATACAGCTATGCTATCTTGTGCATCTCTTTTCTTAAACTTATAAAACTAGTAGATTAAAAAAATACCAACAAGCTCCACTAGTTGTTGCTCATTTGAGGGTGTTTGGAGAACTTTGCCTTTGCACTGCTCTGCATTCCACTAAGATCTATCAGAACCTCTACGGTTTCAAGCAACATCTTAAAAACTCCAAAGCTCCATGCAAGCATGAGGAACAAGCATCTGGAGTCTCGCTGCACACCAGATATTAATGACTTCCAGCTCTGCTAGTTGACTTCAAAACTATGACCAGATCTCTGTTTCAACACAAGCTGGAGCCAAGAACTGAATATCAGATGAGGATTGTCGACCCCTTTAAACCGAAGCCAGGTCAGTTCTTTGAGTGCAACGTGAAAGATCGGATCTTCAAACGGCTCCGATCGTTTGGTTTGTCAACGGCCACTGTTTGGACCTCTGTGAGGCCGTTCATTTTACTTTACAGAAAATCAAATTCAAACATACCTTGTTCGGTCACTGCGGGACGTGAGTGAGCCGATGGGAGCTGAGCTAAAATAACCCACAGGAGAAGCAAACGCCATGACATTAACATCCTGAGAGAGACCGTGGCACTGCAGCTGGACGAGGAGGGTGGGCCGAACGATCTCATTCACACAGCTGTGGGCAGAACTAAGCCATCAACACCAGCAGAACAAGAGCTACCTGCCAAAGAGAGAGAGAGAGGGAGGAAGAACAGAAGAGAGAGAGTGTGTACAGGAATCAGTCTAACATATTGCACGGAGGCAAAAGACAAATAAATAAACTTTTCATTGGAAACTTTTGACTTTCGGATTTCAACTTTGTGGTCAAGGTTAACTTTATTTTACCAGTGTACCATCACTGGGTTTTAGTTGGGTTAGTTCATCACAACCACAGTTTGGAATAAAACGGTGTTCAGGTCAACGGGTTCTCACTGACACGTACTGCAGTTAGGCTTTACTTACAAAAACCAGATCCCCCTCATTGGTCTGGTATAATAACGCCATCTGGTTCAGTCTAATTTGGCTTCTAAGGCTGCAGTGAATTCAGTTCTCTTTAAAGATTAAGTTTTATTAGAATTGACAAGCGTTTAATATTCGACAGTCCTTCAACCAATAAAACAACAGACTGTTTAATTATTTAAACATTTTCTTACTTCAAAGCAGCTTTCTAAGAAGTACCATAAAACAATATTGCTCTAAGAGGCATTAAATGTACAAAAGTACAAAAAGAATTAATGTCAGTCAACTTATTTGAAAAAATACATAATTATGGTTCCAGTAGCTCAGCTGGAACATTATGGCACCAGACTGGCTATTGGTCCCATTCAATGGGAATGTACACATTGGTACATGTTTACTTTGAATGTAATTAAAGGTGCTTTGGAATGCTCCCCTAACATTAGTAATGGTATTAGGAAAGTTTGTCCAGTTTTTTAGACGTTGTATTAACATTAGTGCTTGGTTATAAAAACATTATTCAAATATTATGGAACATTTTTAAAACATTCCACTAACAACTTAAGAATAACATTTTTGATTTATATGATAAGCAATGTTAAAAAACATTCTACTAACGTTACTGCAAAAGCTTTTTGATAACTTTGAAAGAACTTTTAGAGAACATTAGCCAACGTTCTGAGAATGTTCCCTGTAAGCTGGGAAACCTCAACCTGATCAACTTAAATTCCAGATTTTACCGTGTCCCCACACTATAAAGAAAGACAGAGATCCAGCACCTCCCCCACCAGTAGCTGCCCCCCTGAGTAGGTGTGCAGAGGCCGGTGGTGCGAAACACATCTGTTACTGCCCCCAAGACTCACCACTTGACACGTTTCCTCTGGACCTCAGAAACGCCCCCATACCTGCAAACAGTACCCAACAAAAGCCACACAATGTGGCAGTTGTTTTTTTAACCCCCTCCTCCAATAATCACACGGCAAACCATTTGCTCTCGCACCTTTAATTCTGCCCTTTTTGAAACAACACAATTTGGTGCCATGGAATATTACTAAACACAGACGAAAACAACATTGTTTGAGTTGACAGATTAGCGTGGTGTCATTAGCATCTCAATCTTATCGTTTAGCTTAAAAGTGCGACCTGAGAAGAATCATTCTGCAGTTGACCTGTGCTAATCAAAACGAACGTTTCGTGACTTTTAATCAATGCATGTTAGCACCGAGACAATCTATATGCAGGTGATAGCATAGGTGGCATCACTTTTTGTTTCAGTAATAAATACAAAAAAAACCACTGCTCATCAAACTAAATATTTCAAATGTGATCATGAAAGCATTAGGTAGGGTAGGGTAGGCACTTTCAGTTGGCTAACAACAACAAGCTAGCTTTAAAACATAAGATCCCACCCTTACTTCACTCTAAAGCCACGCCCCCTTAAACACACGATGCATTCGAACCTGTGCCTTCCACAGCATGTATATGTATATAAATATATTTAGACTTTTTCACCACTTTAGGATGTAAAGACACTTTCCACCAGCATAACCAAAAATATTTCTGGGGAGAAAATCGCCTACCCGGCCTTTAATCTGGAGAAGGTAAAGTTAAAGGCACGATCCCCATTTTGCTAATTACGATCACCTCGTTAGAATGATAAAGGAGGGGCGTCCGTCCATTACTGAGAGCTGTCGGACGATCTTTTATGACACAAATTCAGCTTAACTAAATGAAGAGACGTTCGCTCTGCGGTGGGTGGCGGCCCAAGTGAAATAAAACTTCAAATGCATGTGTGTGCAGCGGGTTTATGATAAGGTCATAAGCGCAGTTCATTTACCTCACAGACACTGTCCATAACCATGTCAAAGCAGCCAAATTTACGAATCTCTTAAACTGATGAGAACGTCGAGTTTTCCGTGCTATTTTTCACACGTGTAACTGCGTAACTCTGCAGCGAGATTCAAAGAGATGTTATTGGAAAAGCCATAAAAGTGTTTTTCTACAACAGTCACGAAACCGTATAAAAACGTGTGAAGTTTGAGCTGCATAATTGCTGCTCAGACATGTTATGCAGCTCCACCAGCAGTCTGGCACATTTCAGCACCCAGCTAACAATTCGAGGTTGTAAGAACGTTTCCCTACCGTTTCCATTAAGCAACAAAAACATTAAACATATCTCGAATGTTCTAGGAATGTCCAGTTTTTTAGACGTTGTTTTAATGTTTCTTGCTTATAAGAACGCACTCAATTTTTAAAATTCTGAAACGTTTTTAAAATGTTTCACTAGCGGCTTAAGAGGGTTTTGGATACATGACGTACAGCCTTAAAAAAATCCTACTAACGTTACTGCAAGAACTTTTTGATAACTTGGAGACAACTTTTAGAGAACGTTAGCCAACGCTCTGAGAACGTTCCCTGTTGTCTGGCTAGGGTCATTAATTTAACTTATGAACATTTACCAATTAAGCATTTTGGATACCTTAGAATAATGAACCACTGATAAAAACGATTATGTTTGAAATGTGGAAACCAGCACTGAATCTCATTCTCCTGAATTCTCCACAGAGATGCAAAAGCACCATTTGAAAAGCTCTTTGTGATAATTAAAGGTTGGGTTTACTGTGTTCTCGACCCCCCTGAGAGTTCAGCCCGGACCCTTAATTACTGCTGCTGCATCCATGCATGACATTCCTCGACTCTCTGTTTGTTTTGGGAGATAGTCATGCAATCTACCCCTAGATCTCCCCCCAACCCCCGCTCTTGCCGCCTGGGTAGTTATCCGACTGCTTTACACCTGTAGTTAGGGATTTAGAAAGGAAATCCCAGTGAATTATTTCCATTTCCATCCCCATACACACCTATGTTGGCTTTGTTTGGCATAATCCCTAATGCATCCCAAAATTCCGAAGATAGGGACTTCAAAATTCCAAAGAAGTGAACTTCAGTTACTACCAGTCAATGGTTTTGGACACACTTATCTTGATTTATGTTTCTTATAAGCCAACAAATGTCAGCGTGTATTTGAATCTCCTTCAGTACAGTGTGCCAGATCTGTGTGCAGAGCTGTTATCAAAAGCAAAGGCTGGTTACTTTGAAGCTAAAACAGATGCAGAGACACAGAGATCTCATCTTTCACTGGATTCAACATTACACATTCAGTTTGGATGGACTCCAGCTGACACAGTCGGCTATAAGATTCAGCTCTAACTCATCACCCAGGAGTCTCAATAAGACAACATGGGCTCCTTGGGGAGGGGGTGGGCCTTGGTTCTTAAGAAACAGCATCTTAATTTGTGATTCGTCTCATTTTGAGATTCATGCTGTTCTGACGACTCCACAGGAAGACGAGCACATGTCTGAGAAGTGACCCTTGATGCAGAACATTTCCCTAACAGTTCCATTAAGTTGTTATTTGTTATTATTGTTTAAAACACCCGTTTTTTAGATGTTATGGCTTGGTTATAAAAACATCATTCATACGTTAACCTGTAACGTTTTTAAAACGTTCCACTAACAACTTAGCAGTATATAGGCTTTGATACACTCCCCCATCATCTGACAGAGAAGCTGGCCAGTGAAGGTCCAGAATACATCTGATTTACCATTAACAGAGGAATAAATCTTACTGAAAAGGTTTGATTCTTCAAGGGACACAATACACCCATAATAAACACTGGACAGACAATGGCACCTGGGGACTAGAATAGGTCACTTTTCATATTCATCGCTATGCTAATGGCCACAACACAACGTTACATTCTTAGTCTACTCGTGCTGTGAGCCTCTATTCATGAGTGAGAAAGACAAGAGACTGCACATAACTGGTTTAAAGTTAAACTATAATATAGGCGACCAAAATAAAAACGGATATTAGTACTCGCAAAGATAAACTGTGCTGCTTTGAAATAGCACAAATAAAAAAAACAGCACGGATAAAAAGTTAAATATTAAAATCACCAGTACGGAGTTGTGTTGTCAACAAATTAACACAATTACGAAGGAAACTTTTGTAGTATGTTTTCTATTACAAACGCGTGCATGCATCTATTTATAAACTATAAAGCATTGTGGAAAAACATTAGTTAAAACATGCAAGGCACTCACCGTTGAAATGTTTCTGCGTTGTGTTGAAATGTTGTTTTTCTCTGCGCACGATTTGTATAACACTCCGAAACAACAACAACAACATCTCAATCGAAATCGTCCATTACATAAAATAACGTCCCGCGTTAAGGTGAATCAAAACAAGAATCACGGCTTCTCACGCAACACGCCTGTTTTGGTAAATCACACACGAGTTACGCTTGAACCAGCTCCACCAAACAAAAGGTGCCCGTCCAGGTGAAGCGTGAGAAAACTTCCACTGTCTTTGCAGCGTCGGAAGTTTTGTCATTCATAAACTCAACAGCACGGAGATTTACGAGTCAACCCGATGTGAACTGTCGCTCGTGGCGTGTGTCGCTTTCCCTGTCGCTCGCAGCGACGCTTTTCCCCTCGAACCGAACACGAAGGAGTTTTTCTTGTCATTCGTACCTCCTCCCACTTCCAGGATTTGAGGACTGAAGAATTTCACTGCCCCCCTCGAGGTACGCCCACCCCCCCAATCTGATTCTCCCATTCGCCTCTAAATGAGAAACTTACTGCATGTATACTGCTGTGTTAAACTCTGGCCACAGTTTGAATAGTGCAGAAGTGCACAAACCATAAGTTATAGGATTATTTGGAGACCATTTTACTTATTGATTTGGATTGATTTGTAATTTTATGAACATGTCTATTATTATTATTATTATTAATAATTGCAAAATCCCATTAAGAAAGGGCGCGTTTACTGTACCAATCACAGATCCATAACTGGACTCACAGTCCAGTCTATAATTTGTAACAGATGTGGCTGACAGCAGCACTTAACCTCAGAATAACAGGGTGGAAAATATGAACTGTGAAAACAAAGACTGCATTTACTGTTCAAGTCAATAAGTACACAGCAAAGTGCATTTATCATTGTTCTGTAAACAGCCCGTAATTTCATTATTGACATTTATTTATTGTTTCTTGCATCGAAGTGCTGTATCTAAGTAACAGTTCTGTTTCTGTTGTAACTGACACAAAGCACTTACATTATCCAGGACAAAATCATTTGAATTCCTTTTAATTCTTTGATAAAAGCATTTGATCAGTTTGTTAAATACATTTTTGCTTGTTTATCGTTCTGAATTGTAAATATTTGTAAATATTTAAAAATATCTGTCTTATGTTTTACTTACAATTTATCTTGCACCCTTGAATGGGTTGTCACTGCCGTACTAATGCAGAAAAAAACATTATTTACAGCAGTAGACAAGCATAACAGCCAAGCAAACCCAAGGTGGCAGCAAAAATAAATGACTTCATCTTACAAAGAGGATGTGTGTTTATTTAATAGTTTAGCCCAAGGTATCTATTTACTGATATAAATCTTTCATTGTCTATGTAAGATTCGGTTACGTTAAATCTCTGGTTGGACCTCTTGGATGACAAATATACGCGTGAAATTGAACAGACATGTGGTTCAGATTCAGAGTGACTTTAAGTACCTTTGATGAATTATGCCTTTATTCTGACACTGC
The DNA here is from genome assembly GCA_036877575.1 of Botia almorhae. Taxonomy (NCBI): domain Eukaryota; kingdom Metazoa; phylum Chordata; class Actinopteri; order Cypriniformes; family Botiidae; genus Botia; species Botia almorhae. The sequence goes on from JAZGTJ010013890.1 coordinate 13,479, forward strand.
TGTATTTTTCGAACGAATGCCTGTGAGGTGCTTTAGATCAACAGCTTCTTTTTTCAGAGTGAATGTAAGTCCATCTGCTAAACCCATCAAACTCTCTGAATCCACTCAGCACATCGCAGGAAAACCTCCTGCTTTACTTAGGAAGGTCTGATGTGGTTTGTACATTGCTTCCACCGCAATGACATCGGTAACTTTTTGGGCTAAAAATCAGTTATTGAGCAAGTACATGACATCATTGTTCAAAACAGTCTCCTAACCTGACCCCGATCTGCAATACGTTTGCAATAATGATTTGTAATCTGAGCTGTCGAGTCTGATTTCCTGCAAATGTTTGGCTTTTTTTTCTTCAATGTAAGGAAGCGCGTGTGAACTGTTTTAAACAGAGAGGGCGCTAGAGAGGTGAACGTTCCGCCTTGCAGCTTTAACAGCTTATTTCAGAGGAGTGTCTTCTGTATATAACAATACTTAAATGTACATTTTAAGCAAAGGAGATAGACACACAATTACAGCATTGATTTCATTCCGATTAAATATGGCATCTATTCTGTTCTATTATGTTCTTACAACCAAGCAATTACATTAATATGGATATTTTGAACATTCAGAGACCCCAATCTTGTCCTGGTTTATATTTGGAAATAGATTCTCCCAGTAGTCAAGAAAGATTGAAGAGTCTTAAAAATGAAGGTGGGAGAGGCTGAAATCTGTGTAAACACTTTCACGAAGCTGAAACTGTCATTTTCAATGATTTGTCAACCTGCTGGTTCAAACACTGTGTTGTTGATATTTTACCAGCATTTTAGAAGATGGTCACTTGATGGTCACTTTTTATTTTAATATAATATCAGTGTAAATATTACAAACAGAATACCAAATGACATACATTAAACGGTTAGAAAAATTCAACAGTTAGAAAAATGACTGTCGTGAATAATTTCTGCACAAAACGATGGCCATTTTTCTCAGTTCATGTATAATAGGGATAGCATTCATAACAGTGAAGATGACAAGTTGAGTGAGGGTTGCCACCCTACAATGTTTCTTAATAACACATATGGTCATCGTGTTTGTTTTTTCCTATTTGTTGCCAACACTGT
>JAZGTJ010013891.1:0-14574 GCA_036877575.1 Botia almorhae
AACTTCCCACAAGGTGCTTCACGAGAGTAACGCGTTTGTCACTTCATTTGCTTGTCGTTTTATCTCTCTGTAGTGCTGGCATTTGCCTCTCAGGTTTATCTCTCCTTACAAAGACGTGTCGGTACGTATGTTCATGTGGTGAAGTGAACTCCAGTAGTTTGGCATGGTGTGCATGCAGTGTAGAACTCCTGACCCACTAATACTAACTCACAACCCACTGCATGTGTCTTCGTGTCATTTCAGTAGATACAGATGCTAACTAGGGTGTCGGGTGGATGATGTGGGTGTAGATGGTGTGCTGGTGTGGTTATTGCAGAGGGTGGTTTGAATTTCAAAAGCATGCAAGCAAAATTGTGCTTAATTGCTGGTGGGTGAATTTGGTTTACTCTCTTAAATTTGGTAAATTGATATAAGAATTCTTTAAATTATAGTAAAAATGTACAACATGCAAAGATAACGCTTTAAAATTCACACTGCAAACTCAGTTTAGTGTTGACTGTTCTGGAATAACATGCCCACTTTTTACACGATCCTGAGATCATCAAGTCCTGCCCTGCCTTCGGTTTTACTTTGAAATATGTCACCTTTACTAAAGTAAAGCGGGTTATGAAAGTTGTTCCATGTCGACTTGAACTTTTCTCATGGGTTGTACATCCATGAGTTGTACATCCAGTGGTCAAAACTTCCACTAGAACTTTTCTTCTTTTACAGAATGTTTTGCTGTTCTCTATGAAACTACATTAGCACCCTCAGTTCCACAGCATGTTGTGGCCACAATGAAAACATTTCTTATTTCTTAGTCTACTAGCTAAACTGGAACAAACTGGAGTCTGTCCCAGAAAGTTCCTGAGGATCCTCTTGTTTTTCTTGTTCCTTTTTTGAGAAAAGCTTGACATTGAATTTACATGAATTTATTTGGCTAATTGTATGAACACTAAGTGTATATTATAGTCTAATCCTGCAGTTCTTGCGAGAAGGAAGGCACATGTTGAACAAGACCACTGGTGTTGATCAGTCTATCATTGCTGTGTAAAAGTTTGTATGTTGTTTGGGCTCTAGGTTCGGGAGAAGCCAGCCTCCGACCTTTGTGCAGTACCTGAGAATGAGCCCCTGGATTCAGACACAGAAGCAGAGCGAAGCCTGGTGGAGCGAATCAAATCCATCAAGCAGGAGAAGTATGTAGAAGACACTCAGACATGCTAAATACAGGCGGCCCATCATGGGTTCTTTTTCATTGGCTGCTATGTGTGTTACAGAGAGGACCTAGCATACAGACTGCCTGAGCTAGAACAGCCCGGTTCCGACCAGGAGAACCTGGACTCAGAGGCGTCAGTCAGTTCAGAGAGTCTGCTGGACGAGCGGGTGGTCTGTTCAGACATGGAAGGTCAGTATTAGGGTACAGACTTCTTTCGTTTTGGGCCAGTCTCCTTTCTGTTTCTCTGCAGTAGTCACCCATGCGTGGGTCCTGTTGTGTGTGGTGCAGTTCTGGGCGGGCTGCTCCTGGTGTGTTTAATGGAGGTGGCCGTGCCATCTGCTCTGTAGCAGGTTCTGATATTATCTAACCTGTGTGCATGTTGACCCAAATGCTTGAGCTTGCTTATTTAATGTGCATGGTTGTGGTGATGGAAGAGAACAATCTGCATGTCATTTTCATTGGTCGTGTCCAGCTTGTTGACTTGTTGAGTTTACGACTGTTGGCTAGTATAGGGTTCTGCACTGGGTTTCTTGCACTCTCTCTGGTCTCCTGCTTTGGCGTTGATTGCTTTCATTTTCCTATCGCAGGACAAGTAATGGTAGTGCCAAGGTTGTCCAAACCAGCTTCCCTTCCTAAGCCTTCCATCCTGGTCCAGACAGGCAACACAAAGGCTGACGGCCTTTCTCTTCCTTCACTGTCTTCCCCCAGGCTTCATCTCCAGCGTTGCCACTCCGTCATCCCTGGAACAGTCAAACTGCCCCAAGGACTCCTGTGCCACCCGGCTGTACAGTCTCTCCCTCCCCACAAAGCCCAGTCTCTTACCCTCGTCCAGCGCCGTGAGCAACCTGGTCGCCGCAAAGACAGCATCCAGTCCCTCTACATCACCCCAGGAACCGAGCTCCTCCTCCCACCCTCACCCACAGGCTCTGCTGCCTCCAACAAACTCGAGCTCCAGACCTCCAGTGACATCACTCGCCGCTTCTCAAACCCGGACATTGCTTTCATAAATGGGTACTTGCCGCTGGTCAGTGACTGACACAGAATTCTCATCTAGCACTTTTCCATACTAATAATATATTGGCCCTTTTAAAGAAACCTTTTAAAGAAATTTGTGCTGCAGACAGACGTTGACGTGCATCAATGTTTTATGCTTGTTTTTTTATAAAGAAACCGTTTGCACATTTTTACCTTTTTCATGAACATCATGAAATGGCAAATTGTAACTGAGGAATCTGACATTTCTGTGGTCAGGTTAATTTGTCCATACAAAGCTTCTTCCATTGTAGACTGTTTATATATTGTCATTTTAAGTTCTGCAGGAAAACTCAAGGAGTTTTTAACTGTGTGGGAAAGGATGCAGCACAGCCTCTTTCCTCACGAATGAAATAATGACACTTCAGATATGTGTACATGTCTGTTGAGAATAGCTTGTGTAGGGCTAAATGCAGTTTGTGGAAAAGTCATTGTGTTTAATACTAAAGTCGAGTGTTAGTTCTACTGTTGTGTGTTTGGACAGGAATGAGTATGATGTAAATTATTGTGTCAACTGGTCTGTTGAGTGTCTGTGAACATGGTTATGTCAGTGATACTTTTTTGCATTTAATGAAACTAATTGAAACTAATAATTTTCTTACAATACAATTTGTACTGGCCACAAAAATTGTGTGCGTTCATGCGTCTGGAGTCTAATTGGACATAAACTTATTTTCTCTTTAAGATTTTAGGTTAAATTCTACAGATTTATACCGTCAAACTGTGCAATTAAAGAAACAACATAACAACATAAAAACTCAACTATTTCTAACTATCAACTAACACATCGCCTCTACTTCTACTTCTACTTCTTTTATTAAAAATAAATCTGGCTTCTTACACTGTTGGAATGCCTGAGACTTGTTTATAGCACGTATTTATTGCTCTTACAGTTGTTGAAATTACTTCCTTGTCCTCATTTGTAAGTGGCTTTGGATAAACGCATCAGCTAAATGACTAAATGTAAATGTAAATGACAGTGATCACATCAGTATCAACTGAGAAACTGAGAGTTAATTCAAGTCTTTATCCTAAAAGATGAAAGGAACAGTTCATCATTCTTGATGTACATAATATCAGAATGAATTTACATTTCTGCAGTTTGCAGACAGTATTATCCAAAGCAACTCTGTGATCTCTAGACACATTTGATTCAGTATGTGTGTTCTGTGGGACAGTGCGAAAAGGATCCAAATACAGGACGTAGATGTAGTGTTAATCATGTACCAGAGGTTCCTAATGGAACAGCTTTGTGTTTCTCCATTGATTATACATTGAGTATAAATACTGATTTACATGTATAACTTGAGTGTAAGAAGTTTTTACAGACTTGATGATGAGTTCTGCATTCTGAAAAACTCCCACAGCATCAGAGCGCTGAAGATGGAGTGTAAGGTCACTCTTCCTGCTCTCCTCTGGTAAAACAAGCGCTCTGTTATTGTGCTCTGGCTCCTGTTCCAGCCCTCAATGATATCACACGTTACTGCTGGTGTTATGCCTCCAGTGAATGTTTTCTTTTAAGATATAGATGTATAGAGTCTCCATCAGCACCTTCAATTATAATGTGTGCTGAAGCTAGAAAACTTGATTCTTCATTCATAATGACATGATCTGAATTACTGGCTCTCTGGAGGAAGACTGAGACTTCCTGCCTCCCAAGAAGATCAAGGATCCAGAGGCCAAGAAGCCCGAGGACTGGGGCGATCGGGCTCAAATCGATGATCCAGAAGACACAAAACCTGAGGCGAGTGTTGATTTGTGTGTATCAGTAAAATAAAACACTTACACATCATCGTTCTTGACATCACAGCAACTGTTAATAAACAGTCAAATTCTGAACAGTGAAGTTGATTCAATGCAGCGTTCTGATACACGTTATAATAATCTTATAATAATACGATTATTATAATAATCTTGCTCTTCAGGATCGGGATAAACCGGAGAACATTCCCGACCCGGATGCTAAGAAAGCGGATGACTGGGATGAAGACATGAATGGAGAATGGCAACCTCCCATGATCCCAAACCCAGAGTACAAGTTTTAAAACAAACACCAGTCCACTCGGGGAACTGAAAACTCAATGTATAAAGATGAAGTGTAAAGAAAGGTTTAAGGTTCGAGAGGGTTCTGCTCAACATGTTTTAGAAGGACCTTCCTACTAACAAACTGTGTGTTTTAGTGTTTGTAATGGTAACCTATAATTGTAAACATCTCTTGATGGATATCATGGCTTGTTATGAGGTCATAATGAAGATGTATCGATTAGTGTCATGAATATTAGTGTCTGACTGAATGTGTTCATAGGGTGAGTGGAAGCCAAAACAGATTGACAATCCCAACTACAAAGGTGTGTGGATCCACCCGGAGATTGACAACCCCGAGTACACAGCAGACGACTCCATTTACAAATTCAACAACTGAAGAGTTCTTGGACTGGATCTCTGGCAGGTTTGTGTGAGATGTTCTAAGAACTGAACACTGTAATTACAGTGCAGATTATGTCACACTAGATGTTTCATGATGTCTCGTAACTGCCTCATAAATACACAACTTTAATGTGCTTAAAGTCAAAATGTATTAAATAAAATTTTTTCATGCAAAATTAAAATTAAATTGAGTTGAAATAACCCACACTACTAGTTTGAACACATTTTGTAATCTTACTGTTTTTCATCCCTGGAAGTTTGGAAATTATGTAGTGACCAAAAACTGTTAATAAAGACAAAGTTATATTTGAAGTCTTAATGCATAGCGTCTCTACACACGCTCGGTTCAAAGGTTTCCAGGATAGTTACTGTTTTGTTCTAGATTTTAAAGAGATTTGAACATGTTTCTTTGATGGCATTGAATAAAACTGATTGATTATCCTTACAGGTGAAATCTGGAACCATATTTGATAACTTCCTGATCACAGATAATGTTCTGGAGGCTGAGAAATTTGGGGCAGACACCTGGGGCGCTACAAAGGTAACAACACGTGATCTGTCGTTAGTGCCAGTCAGCTTGTGTTTCTGTTAAACATTTGAATCAAATGAATTCCTGGACATCTAAATTAAGATGTGCTGGACATCTCACTGACCTTATCTTACATTTTTAGGGACCAGAAAAGAAAATGAAGGACCAACAGGAAGAGAAGGAGAGGAAAAAGAGGGAGGAAGAAAAAAGCAAAAAAGATGATTATGAGGAAGATAACGATGAAGAAGATGAGCCAGAGGAAGAGGAGAACAAAGAAGAGCTGGAGGAGAAAGAGGAGGATGATGAAGATGTACAGACTAAAGATGAGTTGTGAAGCAGATTTTATTTGACCTGATAACTCGACAGTTTTTTGTATTTTGGCATCGCCCCTTTCTCGTCATATGCTGTTATATGTGGTCATAACTTTTATTATTTCGCTGCTACGAGCCCCTCCCCCCACCCCACCCCACACACACACATTCTATATATATACCTGGAAAACTGTAGACTAATAAAGGTTTCATTTATCTGTTCTGTCTGTCTGGAAAATTCTAATGTTGTTTGCTGGATTTGCGCTTTTTTTTAAAATAAATGATTTATTTTTAAATGAATGACTCTGTTATTCTTTATCTCATTCATGTTTTGTTGTATGAAGTTTACAGAAATCAATTTATTAAAGGCAAAATCATTCTAATGAAAATCTTCCACAGGCTGAAAACACAACAGAGTTTCTTCAGTTTACAGTTGCAGTATGTATAAAACATGACTGGAGTATTACACTATGTGCATAAAAACTTAATGTTATACTGAATGAATGTATGAACTGCAGGAATATTTGGAGTGTGACAATCATACGTTTTATTTCCAATTAATTTGAAATTTCATTTTAAAGTTCTTATTGCCAATATGACAGTGAAGATGTGGAGCAAGAACCAGTTTAAGAAGCTGCGTGTCTGAATGATCAGTGATTTTGAATGGAACGCTGCAATGATTGTGTTTTATTTAATGAGAACAGAATGTTTCAGTATGTGTTTCTAAACCTCATGAAATATATTCATTAAATGACACAATTAGAACATTTGTACATATTCAAGGAGAGAAACTGTTGTGTTGGGTTTTTTCAGATGGTGCCAAACGACAAACAAAATTACAACCGGACAAAATAAGAGTTGCTTGTTTTTTCTGTAAATGAAATGGTGTGGGTTCAGTGAAGGTCCTGATCTTCTGAAACTACAGAAGGTTCTCTGAGGTGAAGTTCTGATTCATCTCTACTAAAGGCCACAGAGCTCCTGTTTACACTGTATGATGCAGATCTGAGTTTCATTTCATCATTTTATTTTTCTGTCTGCTGGGATTTGATATGTGGAGTCAAAATGGAAGATTTTGGTCTTAAAATGCCTAAATCAGCATAAAACAGTTTGTTGGCGGGTTTATGGATGTATAATGTCAGTGGTGTGTGAAATAAACTGCTTTTACAAAGCTGAGCTGAGAAACTTCTGCATGTATAACAAATCATCCAGATGGATCCTGAACTTCTGTGAAATACTGAAGTTAGCAGATGTAATATCATCATATTCTGATTTATACAGATGTGTTGAAAGACTGCCAAACATTACATGGTACCAAAATGAATGTCAACAGATACTGTGTTGTAAATGAACATCTGTCGGTCTCAAGAATAATCGCTGCTTTGTCAGGACAATAATATCTTTAACACATAAAACCCTCGTGCAGCTATGAGAATATATTTTCAGTCATCAGCAGAGCAGTGAGCACAAAAGTTTGGAGGAATGAACCAATGAGATTTTATAATGGCTAAGAAATTGATCTTGGTCACAGAACCATCTATGAAAATAGACACAAATAACTAACACAGTAGCAAAAATACAGTATGTATATACAAGTAGAAAAAAACATATACAGATGGAATGATGCAGCGGCATCGCACTTTTACTGTAACTACTGATATTGTGGTTAAAAACTTTCAGTTGTCCAACATCTCCCCCTTGTGGTTCGCTGACAGTATTGCATGTGTTCTCGTATAGAAATGAAGATTTGACACATATAGTTACAGCATGAACGTTACGGTGAAATATAAAAACATGAAAAATATTAAAACATAAATAATAAACTACAAATACAAACAATAAACTACAGCCACGTGTAACTGTGAGTAATGTTTTTTATTCACATTTTATTATTATACAATAATAAAATATAAATTAAAATGTAATAACCTATGACAGAACAACAGAAGAGTAATATAATAAGACTGAGGTCAGCTTTACAGTATGACACGAGTGCTACTTTTATAAAGCTGATGTTGGAAACACAAAACATGTCACATTAGCAGTGTTATATATAGCCCTTGTTTCAGTGAGCATGTTGACCTCATTCCCACTGACAGCATGTGAGACTGACAGCGTCACATGACACCAGCAGATGAGACTGCTGGCAGGTAGGTGGGTCAACAGTCATGGCTTGTGGAAAGCAAGAAGCTAACTATGATCCAAACCCTGAAAGAAACCATCAAACACTTGCTGAGGAGAAGACGAGGGAACAGGATGTTATTAATGAAAATGTTGATGTTCCTGACATGGTGCTGCAGGTGGAGAAAGAGTCATTCTTTGTGAACCGACACCGTCTGGCCCAGCTGAGCCCGTACTTCAGAGCTTTGTTCTTTGGTGGTGGCCGGGAGAGCACCAGAAAGCACGTTGAGATAAAGGGTGTCAGACTACAACCCTTCCAAGCCCTGATGGAATTTACAAAGGACCAAAGACTGTGTCTGGACACAAAGAACGTTCTTGATATTTTAGAAGCGGCTGATTTTCTCCAGCTAGACAGAGCTCGACTCCTCTGCTGTAAGTTTTTGGAGAGGCAACTACACTTTAGCAACTGCTTGGGCATGATGGCCTACGCATGGCAGCTTGGCTGTCTGGAACTGTACGCAGCGGCACGTGAAGTTGTCCTGACCCACCTGCCCGCGCTGGCCAATGAGCAAGACCTTATGTTCCTTTCAAAAGACAGCATTGCTGAGCTGCTAGCTAGTGACAACTTAAGCATTGCACGAGAAGACCTGGCTCTTGATGTGGCCCTTCGCTGGGCGACCTTCGACCCAAGTCGAGAAGAAGATTTTATGGAACTGGTGGGACTGGTTAGGCCCGAGTGCTTAAGTCTTCCATACATCACTGATCTTCTCTCAAAGATCAACAGTTCAGATCCACGCGCTAAACTCATTTGCAGACTGAATGATAACCTGCCAAGCAGCTGGACTGCGGGCAGATCTGTGCCTAGAACCCGTTCAAGGGAGACTTTGTTTGTTCTGGGCGGACCACATGAGCAGGAAACACAAGTGCTGTATCAGTTTCACCCCTACAGTGGAAGATGGCAGTCACACCCACCTCTGCAGAAGAAGTGTCTAACACAGTACTCTGTCTCTGCCGTAGGTAACATACCCTGACATTAGCATACAGCCTGACTTCACTCTCCACGAAGTGTTGTTAAGAAATGTAATCAGGTCACTGCATTCTTGAGTTCAGTATGTTACTGTACTTTTGATTGTCCTAACAATATTTAGTGGGATGTGCAACTGCACATTATATCACATTATAAACAATCATGAGCAATCAATTATCAACAAATCAAACTCACTCAACATGCATCAAGACTGACCTCAGTTCACTTTGTCGCTCTTAATGTGACCGTGTCAGCGTTAGGCTTCATTGTCTTCCTTTCTTGTACTGCCTCACTGTTCACAACATCTTAAAAGTCATATTTGTTTGCTCTAAGGGGACAACATAATAGTGACTGGAGGCAACTTCCGGGATGTTTTATGGTACAGTGTGGACTGGGTGAGCATTTACCAGTGTGGTAATGGCCGGTGGGTGGATGGCCCAGCACTGAGGAGGTCCAGGCACAGTCACTGCTCAGCAGCGCTCCAGCTCCAGCTGTTTGTGTTGGGTGGCAGCGTGGACGAGGGACCTGTGGCTGATGTGGAGAGGCTGGTGCTGGGAGCAGAGGAATGGCAGAGTGTCAGCCCCATGGTGTGTGCTGTGGAGAGGGCAGCCATCGTCACTTTGGGATCTTGCATCTATGTGGCCTGTGGTTTGGATGAAAATGGGGACGTGTATAGTGGGATTCAGAGATACAGGCCAGAGTCTGATGAGTGGGATGTTGTCTCCTATTCTCCATTTCCACGGTGAGTACAGTCAGAATAATGGTTGTCATTGGAGACAGAATAGCACACACACTACATCAGTTCTGTGGTTATATTCTATGTTCAAGGCGTTTGATAAAACCAGGTGACACACTTAGTTCAACGCCTGCATACCTGTTTTCCAGTTATGATCTTCTTGCTACTGAGCTTAATGGCGCCCTCTATCTGCTGGGAGGCCAGTGTCTCCGCTTGGACATCGACACTGATGAGTGGACTGTACTTCAGGAGGAATGTTTGGACAACAGATTCTACACAGGATGTTCCACAGTCAACGGGCAGATTTACATACTGAGCGAGAGAAAGATAAACAAAACATACCCCAACATGATTCTAATGGACCCTTACATAGACACATGCTTAGAAACTGATGATTCAATACCCTGTCCATTGCCCATAAGAGGCTGCGTCACAATGCGTCTGCATACTTACTGAAACACAGACATAAAGACTTCACTGAATGTGTTACATGTAACAAACTCTCTCTAACGAATCCAGAAAGAAACATTGTGGCCAGTTTGAATGTACATTGTAGCATGAACACTGAAACTAAATGTATGTTTGTGTGCAACATTATTACAGTAATGATGTGGAAAAGTGTTTTATCTTCTCATGTGTTTCTTCTCGTTGTCAACATCATATGCAATCAACTTGAGCCCAGTTAAATGATAAAATCCCCAAACAACACACAAAGTGCATCAGTATAAAAACAGTGAGATGAACAGTCCTCAGATAAACGTACCTGTCTGTCAAATGTAGACCTGTATGAGAATATTCAACACAAACATGTCTGGTGGTATCTACAGCATCTCCAATACAACACTCATCCTGAAACTCATGATACCTCAATCTCATTCCACCTTAAAGTTTTAAGGTGGAGATGTAAGAAAAAGGGTGAAAAAACCTCTGTGTTGAGAAACTTTTAACACAAGTTTTGTGTTGTGTTGAAAATTTTATTTGGGATCAGAGCCCAACATTCCCTCTGATCCCTAAACCACAGAGGTGCTTCTCCAGAACTGCAAGTTCCTTTTGGTTAAAAACAAACAAACAAACAGATATCGTCAACATCCCAGTAGAGCTGGAATCATCAAACCTCATGAATCATCAAACCTCACTAATGACAAACTGGACATTGTACAGGAAATATGAATGCACACATGAAAAAACAGCAATAAGGAAATATCAACACATTCATGAGATATCAATGAGAGATTGTATTGCCACGACCTCAGTCCTGACCTTTCAACCCCGAACCGCAGAGCAATGAAGCTCAGGGCTAAAGGCAGGCAGATGAGCAGTAGGAACTGTTGTCCCTTCTTCAGTCTCCTTCCATGTGACACCAGAAGGAAGCCAGATGTTCTCCTGACAAATCCACTGGTTCACACGTTCCTCCATCCTGAAGACACAGTACACACACGGCTAACGAAAATCACAGTAACTACATCTCACTGTAACAGATATGGGAACAAATCTATAACAATCACAATAACACAAATAATGAAATACAATAAACAAGAGAAAAAAAATGTTTCAATTAATTCTGTCTTTTCTGTGTTCAGTGAATATATATATATATATATATATAGTAATATATATATAGTAATATGGAGAGCTCGACCCTGGACTAATCAGATTTCACGATGGGCGGGGCTACCGCTAAACGCCACAAAAAAAAAACAAATGACAAAATATTACAGTAACAGTCATAGCTAGTTATGACAAAACTACCAACACTTTCAATGAACCCGTTTAGACCACAACNTATAGTAATATGGAGAGCTCGACCCTGGACTAATCAGATTTCACGATGGGCAGGGCTACCGCTAAACGCCACAAAAAAAAAACAATTGACAAAATATTACAGTTATGACAAAACTACCAACACTTTCAATGAACCCGTTTAGAGCACAACATCAATCTCAACACCCTCAACGAACGTCAAGAGACTCAAAACAAGATGTACACAAACATGACAATACTTCTAACAGTAATTTCAGCTTATCTTAAACAGCTCGTCCTCTGCTCAGCTCATTGATTTCTTGGCTGCGTCACATTTAATGAGAGTTTCTCAAAAGCACTCTGTGTGTTGTACTTGGCCTTTAGCATGCAGGTTTTCCCAACTGCAGGGCATTAAATCTCAGTGCAATAGATGTGGCCTAAAGCCAAAGTAAACACAACTGGAACAGCCCTCAAGCAACATGCTCACTGTATATGTTTCCATGGTTTCTGCTCTATTTGGTGTCATAAAGAGTCACTTGGTCTCCTGCTTCTTGGAAAATGTTGCTGTTCTACACTAATTAAATCATTGATTTATTGGTTGTTTTTACATAGACCTGCACAGAAATGCAATAATAAAGCATTACACAGAATAATATCTGTCAGATTCAGACCATGATTTCAACTCTTCCACTGTTTTTACAAAATAACAGTAATTGTGATTTTACAGTAGTGACCTTACAGTAGAAGTCTGGCAGCTTTTATTTTTAACACAGATTCTTCATTGAAATGATGTGCATGTTTAAATAATTACACGTGTCATATTTCTCTCATTATTATTGTTATCATTATTATTATTATCTCATATTATTTGTTGTGGTCAGAAGACGTGTGCTGATGAACTGAACGTTCAGTTTGTTTTATGATTTGTACAGTAAAGGGTTAAATTCTCTCAAGTCCCTCAAACATGCATCAAGTTGCAACATATGGAGCACGATGCTTGTGTGTTATCCTGCTTTAGTCAGAAGACACGGGCCAACAGTATTCAGACAAGACTTTTCTCATTTTAGACTCTAAGCATCATGACTTTCTGGTAACTTAGTCCAATAAGTGCAAAAAAATACTCTCACAGGCGGCCAGTAAACAGAAATACAACCATAAACACAACATACAGTTTCCCATGGAGAAAAATGAACCGCATTGTTACTCCTAACCCCTCATATAAAAGCACACTGTGAGAAAGTGATGGATTGTGCTATTGGAACGCTGACCTGCGTCCTGACACTAAACAGCTTTTCAATGTTTCATTATTCAGTTTCAATCTCATTTTGTTTGTATCACAGCTGGGGTAACACTGTGTTGAAATACTGCAGTTCTGCACACTGCAGAAACAACGTGAGGCAACAAGAATAGACCATTTGATCCTGATCGCACTTAAAAGAGAATGTTTAGATCATTGTGCTTTTCCTTTCTGCTGATCTCATCTCAGTTAAAGTTGAATGAGAAGAGACAAACAGTGTGACGGAAGGTAAGTGACTTGTATAAAATTGGGAACCGGTCGTGTGCCAGGTGGTATTTGTGGATAAACCTCAGAGATCGGTGTGGCCCCTGAGGGCCAACAAACAGCATGAGGAAGATCAGGAACGTCAACAGCACACGAATCACGGCAGAATCCCAACTTTCCCCACGACAAACAGTTCACCAAAATTTCCCATGAGATCCACTTTTGAGGTCAATATAAATCTCCAAATGGACTTAAATTGAATTTCTTATTCTTCCAAATAAAAACAAAATGTTGACCTTTAAAATCTTTAATCAATATAATGTAATTGCTCCGCTCTGATGTCACAGGCCCCGCCTCTCTAACCATCTGGCTCCATTCTGGTATGTGACACCCACTTTTCACCATTCAATCAGTTCCTAACGTATAAAAGTTCCCATGTTAGTGAAACACAACATGCCTGGAGGTAACATCTCATGCCCTCAAAAGAGATCAGAGCACTGCCAGTTTACTGCCTGCTGCCCCAGAACTGCAGCACAATAGCTTTATTCTTCATCCCAGCGAGAGAGATCGTTTAATTTAACCCACTGCTGAGTAAATCACAGCCCAGCAAGAGAACCTAAATCTCTTCAACCTTTTCTGACTCACATGCAGTGACGACAGTATGAAAGCAACATTGGGTTCAATAAAGTGCTCCAAAAACAGAACACATTAGTCATCATTACTTTAGTTGTTAATATAATATTAATATGCTTATTTCAGAAAATGTGCACACTCTGCAGGGTATGCATACTCCAGACACAGTAATAGTATGATAGTTCACTATTCTGATCAGCTGTTCAGATACTGCACATACACTGTAGTTCCAGCAGAGAGCGCAACGTCACATTTGTTACAGTCACGTTTCTGTGTTGGCAGTCTATTAAACGCACGCACACCCTCGATGTTTATAAAGAACTTGTTGTTTTAGATTTCTTAGTTTATGACCCTGTTGAAATACACAGAACCAAACATTCTGTCATTAAACAGCGGTTTCTCTCTTATTCTGCCAAAGAAATGTTACTTTGATTGTATTAACATCTGCGAACAGTTTCAACAAACAAACAATCACAAAATCAACTTCACGTTTTGGTCTTCTGAGTCATAATGTATTTGGACAACTGAACTGGTTCCTCTGATATTAACCAGCGTTTCTTGAATAAATGTTATTCCCTGTGGCTTCCCGGACTGATTCAGGCCCACCTTAATGTTTCCAGAAGGTTGACCAAAGATTTCCATGTCTTATCCTTTTTTGAGGAGGTTCAACATGAATGTCTCGTGGAGGCGTTGAAGCAAAACAGGGACAGAGATTCAAAAACTACTTTCCCAAAACATTCAGAAAATAAACATGTTCAATAAGAATTCAGTTAGAAATGAAATGAAAACGGTCAGTTTCACTCACAGAATTCTCATGTCATGACATGTCATGATGTTTATTTGTGACAGTGCAACAAGCAATTTAAGATTCTCTTCCATGTAAACATGTTTTTGCTCTAACCAGCTGTGACAAGTGAAAATATTATATGTTAACAGCTAGTGACCGACTAGCAACAGCCATCAGTTAGCAATATCGTTGTGATCATTCTAGCAACAGTCTAACAACCAACCAGGATACCCTATCAACCACCTAGCGATGACCCAGAAAATAAAACACCTGAACTATCAAACCAAGACCATCTCTCTTCAGCCTGTATTCAGACTACATGAGGCGTATAACTTTAAATTAACTGTTAACATTCAACACTTGTCGTTATGCACCTCTCATGTTTTCTTGTAGTTGGTTACAGATTTACAGATGTGACAAGTTCTCAACACTATGTAATTTCACAGATCTCTAGGTATGGACGGGGGTCTGTGTGCCCTCATAAAGCTCTGCTCATGTTTGTCAGATAATTAGGTAAATGAGGTAAGTCATGTGACAT
>JAZGTJ010013892.1:0-14573 GCA_036877575.1 Botia almorhae
AATTGGTTGTGATGGCTGTTTATATAGACTTTAATGTTCCTGTTCATAGACTGTTTATATAAACTTTTGGGTCTCGGATGATGACACAGTGATGTGCAAAAAATCCGCACATTAACAAATTTAATTGGACAGGTACTCTCCATTCTCCTCCCCACTTCATGTAGAACAGAATGAATAACCATTTAGGGATGTTTACTCTCAGGGGAACTGTGGCCGTTTGCAACCTCTTTCGAGTTTAGCTACAGAAGTGTATTACTGTTAAGCAGAGAATCAGATATAGCCTTGTGTTTCTGCTCGGTGGCCAGTCATGAACTGTCCCTGAGTGCTGCGGGTCTTTAGATGTTATTAGCAGGGCGTATCGAGCGTCTCGGAATATACGAGGCTAACAGTTTAAATTTAGAACCTGTTTTTTATCTCCTCTGTCTAATTAGGTGCAGTGGAGACTAATTGTTAATGGCATGGCTGTTATTGCGTTGGGTTTCTTTTTTATTCCAAATGGAACAGACTGCTTTTGTTAGGTATAATTAGGTTTTATTGCCCAAATTCTAAACTGGCCTTCTTTTTGTGGGAGTTCTCACAATTTTTACCAGTTGTCACTCTAAAAGCAATTAGCAAAAGTCTGGCTTTTGTTCGTCAAAGCACAGATTCAGGTTTCTCTCTTTCTCTGTTGTTAAAACCCACAATCCTTTGTAGACGGCCACTTTCCTCAGATCGTTGGTTTGATATTAGCAGAATACGCTACAGGAAGCTTAACAGTGGTATTAGGTTCATCTTTCACTCTTACCACAGAGGAAGTTTAATTATTTATTCTAGATTGTTTCTCTCCTCTTTACAAGTGTCCACCATATTTACACCACCACATTCACATTTGGTCCCCATGCAAAATAATGTTTCTGGATTTAGTGTGAAAACGGGACTGCACTAAACCAGAAGCGTATCTCGCATGTTGTGTCAGCTTGAATAATTTATTACACAGGCCCATATATGCTTATAGGTCATTAGATGCTGCGAGATTACTTAGCATAGCTACCTGCAGGGCAGAACAGCTGTAGTTGTGCATAAATTAGGACCTTATTGACTACGGTTGTTCAAGCTGATTTCTCCTCACATAAGGTTTGCAGCTTGATTTAGTGAATGCTATATGAGGGAGCGCTTGCATATTTAGCTTAGCCTTTTTTATACAACATGCTAGTCCATGTTACGTATATGTGTAGCTAAAATGCATTTGTAGGTCTTCATAAATTATATTAAATATATGGGTAAAGAATATGGCAGCTATTGCTGCTATACTTTGTAATCTTGTTGGTAAATTTCTGTTAAATGCTAAAATAGTCAAATACAAGAATTAATTGAAAGTCAGTTTTTTGTATGCAAAATGTAATGGTCTTTATTTAAAAAGAAAAGTAGATTTTTAATTCTATTTCTAGTCCTTATTTCTGTTCTATAAATTAGATTTTGCGAATACACACTAACTTAATGGCCATGCGTCAATCAAACAGTGCTGGTGGTATTCCTGCATCTTATGCTTTAAATGCTGTCATTGTATTGTGTTGATACACAGCGATTATCCACTTAATAAAATGTCTTTAAGCTGTTTCATTAAACACAAAAGAGCAAGTCTGTAAACAGCTTGGGATTTCTCTTGGGTTGCACTACAAGGACAGTTTGGCTCTCAGGACCCTAAGCTTGGGCCTTTGCCTGCTTTTACATTGGCATTTTAAGTTAAACTGATCATATACTTTGAAAGTCCTGACAAGATCATATGCCTTCTTCATTGTTTTGCACTTGTCAGGTTTTGTTACAAACAATAGTTAATTTGTATGTCGATGGATGTTTTTGCCTGGAGGTTTCGGCTTAAAAAAACAAACATTTTAGTCTTTTTAATGAAGCATTTGCTAGAATGATTAAAAATTGTTTAAATTGTTTTTTCTAACACTAATTAATTGATTCCAACAAACCTGAATTAACATGCCTATAATTAAATCTGAGACCGGTTTCTCTCAGAAATAAAGGCAAATGGTTTGATCTGTAATAGAATTTGTCAGGCTGATCGCTAACATACATACCCTGTGAATTTGCATCAGTTTATGCAATATGATAGTGTTTGTTCTTGTTTACAGAGTTGTCTCTTGCATGCATTGATCATTTCTCCGTTCTCAGGAATGGAGTCTGTTTTCTCCTGATTATGCTGCTGTATAGGCAGTGATCTCTGGGGGACTTTCAGAACATGGCGCTGTAATACTCCACATGATCTAAATCTGCAGTACCTCTCTTTTCCCCATTCTCCCTATTTCATTTCAGTCCATAAAATGAGATATTTAATGGATGCTGGTGTCAGGGTTTCCGTGTGAGATACAATGTGACACAAAGTTAATGTTCACATTGAAACCCAAGGGATACATAGAAAAGCACCATCTCTATGCTCACCCAGTTTTTGTATTCACCATCACTCACCATTATTCTGCACCGAGACGCATGCTGTGGCCTTGATCCCTAAAGGGTCTCTTGATAGGATATTTTTTGTTTGAAAGGCTTACTGTTGAAGATTCAGACAGTAGGAGAATGATATCATTGTGTGGATATGAAAGTCACAGCTGCAATGCTAACATGGCTAAACTGTGAATACTGAACGTGCCCTCAGTGATTGGTCAAATATGGACTTATGGCTGACATCAGCACTGTGAGAGCTTCCGTAGAGGAAGCTGATCCACTGATTTTAACTCAACATCAGGTTTAAACAGCTGGCTGTGACACGGATCCTGAAGGCAAAAAACTGAAAGCATTTAAAGTTCCTATGAGAGCATTCAGACCTGTTATTCTTAAAGGGGTAGTTCACAAAAAAATAATAGTTAAAATTATAAATTGTGTCGTCATTTACTCACTCTCATGTTGTTCCAAATGTGTGTGACTTTCTGTCTTCATATGAAACACACGTTCCATATGGCGTTCCTGTGTTCCCATAGCTCAACTGGTAGAGCGTTTCATTAGCGGTGCAATGCTGTGGGTTTGATTCCCAGGGAACACGTGACAAAAGCGTTAATGCATAAATGTATTGTAAATTGGAAAATAAATGCAGTGGCCATTGCTTTCTTTATAATGGAAGTGAATGGGGACTGGAACTGTCAAACTCCAAAATACCAAAAAAACAAAAGTGGTTATTTGATTGTATAAACAGAGAAAAAATAGCAGGATGCTCTTGAAATATTATATGAATGAAGAAGAAGAAAGACATACAGTTTTGATCAACATAAAAGTAAATAACACATTTTTATTTTTTGAGTGAACTGTTTCTTTAACCCCTACAGTTGTCCTGCTTTTCACATCTGCACAATGTGCGTAGCTGGAGGCCTTCATGAGAAACAGTCACAAGAGATGAGGAGCTTTAAAAGGTTATGTAATGAGAAGCCCGAAAAGGTGACCTTAACAACAAACCCTGAAGGCTGACATGCCAAAACCTCTGTAACAAATCCTCATCCGTATGACCAATCACAGGCCACATGTCCCTGAATATGACAGACTGGCTCCTCAGAATCTGAGGAACTTTTTGTAACTGTTATATTAGATGATTTGGCTGATGTACTGGCTAGTGTATTGTAAATCACAAACTGACTGAGGGCAGAATCTACATTTCTAACATTGTCTCACACAGAGGCAGCTAACAACTGGTTTTACCTTATTTAGCAAAGCACATCAGTGTGGGATTCATTGAAATAATTACCCAGCTGAACGCAGTGTAATGAATGATGAGTAGACGATATTTCCATTACACCTGAATGGACCGCATGGTGTTTAAAAAGGCATTTTTCATCTGGATGAACTTCAGACCGTAATAACGTCGTAAAGCTGAAAGCATTACGCATATGTGGATGTCACTGTTACTGTACGTGTTGGAAATGACACGTTATTACATTAAACTATTACATTAAATTAAATTGTTTTTGTATAGGATTTACATTACTTATTTACCAGCGCGGGTCAGCGTGAGGTTATTTGTCTTTTCAAGCGTTTGTTTGTAGTTAAATATGTGTGAACCCAAGTAAAGTGGTATACATCTGTTTATTACAGTACTTGAAAAGCCGCACTGTATTAGCGTTCATTAAATGTTCCGATATAAGAGGTCGTGCTGTATTGTGGGTTTAATCACAACTGAAGGGTGTTAGCCCTTAGCTACCCATTTATACCTATGTACATATACATACATTTTAACATTATTGCCCACCCGCAATGCCTTGCTTTTATAAAACAGTTACACATTATAAGAATACTAGGGACACAAATGCTTATTATATATTACCTGTAAACAGTATCAAACCTTAAGATTATGTTAAACCTTTACGTTAAGCAAGCCTAAAACTTTGTTTTGCAATCACTTTATGCTGTGTAAGTACATCCGTTGCCTTTGCATTAACCTGATAAGCGTAAAAATTGCCTGTAATTACTTTGTTGCAGAACAAATATAATTATTAATTAGAATCAGTGTCGTGTTTGTACAGTGATATTTAAGGGCAGCATAAATGAAGGATGCGCTCTCCAAACGTTTAATTAACATTACAGATAGCGCATGAACTCCCCCACCTTTGTTATCCCTGAATCCCCGTTTATGGCTGTTTAAATAACTCTAGAACATTTATACTGTTCTTCACAGTGGAATTAATTCCAGAAACAGCCCAATCTGAGAGACAGAGGTCAGAGGAGAACAGATAAGCCGGCGTGATTGTTTACTTTATGTGGTGAGGATGATGGGAGGGTTTATGATCTGACAAAAGTGTTGTAAAACACTCACATTTAAAGCTTAAATTTTGCAGATATTCTTGTGTGATGCAGTGCAAACTATGAAAATACTTTTTGGCTAGACGTGCAAGTTTTGCGAACACATTAACAGAACAACATCCATGTTGGTCTAGAAAGTACATTCTGTCGTCCAATCAGAGTTCAGGATTAGGCTTAGGGTTAATGTTATGGACTTAAAGGGTTTAAAAGTTAGGGTTTCATATCTTTCCATCCAAGCTGAATGATTTTAGAAATTATGAATTGTTATTAGGTTAGGTAAGGCGTGTGGTTTTTGCCAACTACACTGTAACCGTAAGTTATATAATAATTGTTGCCCATATTAACCCATTATTATATAAATAATATCGTATATAGCATATTTGTTGGCTTCCATACAAGCAGTGCATTAGACTATGCACATGTAAACAGACAAAAATAACCACAGAGACAGCTCTCTGGTCTGAATATGTCAGACACTTTCTGTTTTTATTTATTTTGCTCTGCCTCACAGCGTTCAGTCTGAAATGTCTTTGTTTTGGTTTTCATCATGTTGGTTTGCTGCAGCAGTGTGCGAATCACTTGATACACAACAGGCTTGCAGTTCAAAAATCTCGTTGGTTTTTACTTTTTGAGCGAGTCAAACGCAGCAGGTAGCTTCTTTTCCACAAGCCTCTGTGATGATGTCACAGTATCACTATTGTACTTTAAAAAGCATACAGGAAGCAGTTTCATATCTTACACTTATGGGGCTCTATTGAAAAAAATAAACTGGTTTCAGTTGACAGTGACTGTGTTAGGGTAACACGTGTTATGTAATCAGATTACTTTTTGAAAGTAATGGGTTAAGTTACAGTTGTGATGCTTTTATTTATTTTGTATATTTACTGACAAATACAATTGAAACCTTTCTTTTCCCCATAAAATAGTACATTTGGCCCATGCAGCGTTTGCACTGTTACTACTGATACTAGAGTCAGAAATGAATCTTTATACATTTGCACACACATTCAGCCAGGTTGAATTTTGGGCTAATATATTTATAATATACAGCAGTTAATAAAAAGGGTTTAAACTGACCCTGTTATGAATGCAAGTGAAAGTCTGTGATACACATTTAAGGGCTCATCTTGATATGTAACTGCAGAGAAAGTGTGTTTGCGCTTAATGTGAACACATGCTGCACTGCACGCTTGAGTGATGGGGCAAAGCAAACGTTTCTTCATTTTCAGGTGAATAGCTCCTTCACTAAACGGCTGACTTGATTTAACTTTATTGAAATCAGAAACGTGACATTTTTCAATCTGAATTATTGGATTTTTTTCCGCTCTTCCGTGTCTAACGCGTCCTCGTGCGTGCCGCTCAGTAACAGGAAGTTAAAGCTTTCTCTCACAGTTTATGTGGCTATATACTACAGGTCATGTATAGTAGTTTTTAATTTCTTTGCACAGTTCCACACTTTAAGCATTCCTGTGCAATGTGATCTTAGCTCTGTTTATAAGAATGTGCACTCATACCTCTACTGTGGTGAAGTGGGCCAAGACATTGAGTAATATAGATTATGTGAGGAACATAAGAAACGCAGATCACAATAAAAGAGCAAAACTGTCTCCGATTATAACTCCTTCTATACCAACACCTGTGTCCATACTTGTACCCTAAACATAGCTTAAGCAACATACGCTTGTATATTACATTTTTTGTGTGATATTATTTTTATGTCTGATGTTATTTTTAGACACATTTGCATTTTGTAAAGAGATACCCAGCACCTGTACAAGTTAACTTAGGAATCCACTCATTATCAGATCTTTGTACAGGTGCTTATCACGTTTGTTTAAAAACAGCTTGTTTAAAATAGAAAACATAGCTTTTTAGCAAGTCTTGCACAGATGCCCCAAAGTTTTTCCTAAGCTATCTGGATACATACCGTATTTCCATCTCTGTACCTGTTCCTATACTTTGAATCATTCCGATGTCATTCCCCATTTCAGTGCTTTGAACGCCCAGCTTCACACCCACAGATAATTAAGCCACTAAATATAGAGGACCTAAAAACAACAATTGGCTATTTTTTTAGAGAACAAACCCTGAGTCAAACATAGTCTTGCGTTTTTTAAGAATGTGTTCTCGAAAGGCTTTCAATATGAGAATTAGTATTGAAAATGTAAGTTTGTGTATTTTGTCTAATTAAAAGTCTTTTTTTAAAACAGTTCACTGTTGACAGTTCATCACTGTCGCTCAGCACTTGAAATTGGCTCTCTGCTTCTCTATTTAGCTCAAGCTTTTGGCACCACCACCACCACGCGTGTGGATTGTTTTGAAATTATATTAACCGAATTACAATTTTTTTATAATTTGTTTTAGCAGACACTTCCAATTGGAGTGGCCCTACCATTATTTGCATGGCAGTGGCGTTAGGCTCTCGCTTATGTTGTGTGATGTTGGCCTTAATATACGTCTTATTAAACTTTGAATTGCTCTGGGTATGTGCTGCAATTTATTCTGGGTTTAGTCTTCTTTGTCTTTGAGTCTGTATGAAGATCTGAGGCCGGAGCGACTGGGAGGAGATTAGCTTTTAATGGGAATTTCAGGCTCATTTTAAATCGTCTCTTGTCTTTGGTCCTGCTCATGATGGGACTGGATAAATCCAGAAAATGAGGCAAGATGAGATGTCTGTATGGACCAGTGCTGAGAGTGATGTTACAGAGTGCCACTGTTTGTCATGTACACGTTATAAACTGTGTACTAAAGTACTTAAGACTGTCCTTCTGCTGTGAACTTGACAAGCAGTTTGTCTAGATTTGAGGAATCTTGCATCTCAGTGTACTCACACACACCACAGGGGCATGTGCACGCACAAGAATAACTTTATGGGGGTTAAACATTTTTACAGTGGCATCAATGTCTGTTTAATTTTTGAAACTTTGAACATTTCTGTTGATGTGTTCCCTATAAGCGCTATAGGTAAACGGACGTACGTGAACATACTGTATACAAATGTACACATGCACCCAAACAAGATTCTCCAGTATTTAAATTACACAGTAGTTTTACTGATAACAGTAAAAACTTTAGTTTGGAGAGAAAAGTTCAGTCTACAATCTGAAAAAAAATCTTTAGATACATGAGCAGATAAACACAACAAGAAAGTCTGATTTTCAGAAAAGTCATTTTGTGTTGTAAAGTTATGGTGTTGAATCGGGTGTAACTGAATGAACTGTTCGTATTTGTATAGGTTTGTAGGTTTTTTTGAAAGAAGCTGAAAAGGTAAGATTGTGATTAAACAGTAAAGTGATCTGGTTTCAGTTGTAGAGAATATGGTATATACATCAGCATATGGTATGTACACTTAATCTTCAAACCTGAATGTAATGTTTTTGAGAGTGACCTGTACAGTGTGTCATGCTGGTGCTGTTCTTGGATATTTTCCCTATGTTTTGATGCCAGTTTTTGTGGCTGTATGTTATGTGCCAGGCACTTGTGATAAAGGATACGGATGACAAATTTGTCACCGTTACTTTTTCCAACATTTTGGTAGGAAAACAATGCCAGCGGTTTATTTAGTGCAAGAGAAAACACTGTGATGTTGATGATGTGCTGTCTTGCGGTTGTTTTTCTGTGTTTAGAGCCAGGGTTCCAATTTTGGCCAGTTAGCACAGACCAGTTAGCCCCTGCTGCACCATCTGCACCATCTGCAAATACTTTGAAAGCGACATATACATCACACATATTTCAATATATTTTAGTAAATGTTTTACCACTGACATATTTTTAAAGCTTTCTCAAATGTGTGAAATAAAATTCCCTTTCACTTAACAGCACAGCTCGTGAGCGCGGCCGTGTTCTTATGCCTTATGTCACCTCAGAGATGATGGCGAGAGTAATTGTACAATAACAGATGCGTGTGTGTGAACAGAGAGTGAATACATTTGACATTGGCCTTTTGGTCCAATGGGAGCTGATCAACATTACATTGCTTAAGATTTCTAAGCAGTTCATTTGGGGAGAGGTCGCAGAGCAGCGCGGGCGCTAGTCTCCAGAGAGACATATTCGCACCAGTTAATTGGGATTTTCGGTAAAAACCAACCCCCCTGTGGCATTGTGAGGGAGGCCTGTTAGCCTGTGAACCAGAAGTACCTATTTTAATTCTCTAGGGAGACAGAGCAAATAGAACAAAAAAGGCGAACAGTTTTAGTCCTGAGAAAAAAGTGGTCTGAATCTCTCCATACCTGTCAGGTCACATGTCATCTCAGAATTAAAAGAAGAAAATATGATTTGCATAATTAAAAAAGGCTATTAACAGTTTTTGCACTGTCATATTATTTTCAAGAGAAGGAGATTTTTTTCACAAGAAATCAATGCAAATAGTCTTCATTTTTTTATGTTTGGGGGAATTTTGTACTGTGAGTCCCCCAAGTGCACTGTTATCTCTGAAAGTATGTTGTTATTGTCAGCAGCCATTTAAGCTGGTGTCCAGTTGTTTGTAGTGTGGTAATTGCTGTGTAATTGTGTGACACACAACAGTGCTGTGTGTGTAGCAGCAGTGAGGTGTGAGAGAGGTTTGCTAGCTCAGCGGCTCTCTCAGACAAATGGAGAGTCATGCTGGGGCGCAAACTCCCGTAACCAAAACCTTGATGCCTTTCACCAGTCGCTTTTTCACACGGTCAGTGTTTACTAATACACAGCCCGGGGGTGGAGCGTGAAACCAAAACCTTCCTGTTTCTTGACCAATTCTTCTTTTTTTCCATTTTACCCTTGGCCATTTTTTTCCTGTCTGTTTGTTTTCTTCTTTGCCTAAAATGTCCAGATTTCACATAGTGGAGTGGCTGTATACACATAAGCAGTCACATGATTTGTTTTAGAGCTTAAATGACTAGTCATTGTGTCCATCTACCTGCTCTTTCCTGACCTGGTACATTAGCCAAAAAGGAAAATAAAAGGGGTTATTGAGTGGGCAGGTAAAGTGTGCTGCCATGGCAACCGTGAACTTACCTGTTCTTGTGTGTGGGAGGTGTGTATGGATTGATTGTTACAGGTCTCTTGGGGAGATTGGCATGGTTTTCTCTTGTGCTCGGGAAAATGCACAAGCTCTCTGTCCTCCCTCAGCGCAGGTCATTTGTTGCGTGTGCTGCTTAAAAATCTGGTGCTTTGTGACTGAATGCGTCACGTTGTGCAAATGCAACAGGCAAATCTTGACAGTGCAAGAAGGCCGGCTGCATTAAGGGTCAGTGATTTTAGCCGGCGTGGAACCATGTTCACAACCCATTTTATTTCTGTTACGAGGAAAACAGGATATTTAACAAGCCAAAATTTAAGATTGATTTTATCCAATGGGAATTGTGCGAATTGTGAAAACCGAGTGTTTTATACCAGAATGAAGTCAGTTCTCAAAGAAAATATTTGAAACTTGGTAAATGCAAACCTAAAGGTAGCATTAGGCTAAGCTTATAACAAAATAACGAGTACATAAACAGCTTTACTTTGTAACACTTAAGTTACAAGCAAAAAACTCAAAACAATGATACATTACACTAAAGATAACCAATATATGCAGAACTGAATTGCGGAATGTTGCAATGTTGCTTGGCGACCATAAACATCTGTGAGTTATACCTTACACAAATTGCGATTTTGATATAATGCAGAATAATATAGCAAAATCCGTACTGCAGATTTGGTATACGGTCACATCACGCGACCTTGATTCACATTGAAGCAGCAGTTTTTGTTAGCTATGCAATAGTGGCACTCAAAACATCTCACTTTAAAGTCGAGAGGTACTAGGCAGTTGTGTTGATGGATCGGCTATTGTCACAGAAGCGCGTTTAACAAGAGGAGAGTCGTACTGCAGCGCACATGTGTTAAATTGTGTGTAATCAGGGCAGATGTGAAATCGCACACGGTCGATGTAAAAGCAATGCAATTGAGGTTCAGGACGCGGCATTGAAGCACATTGAGATGCGTTAGTCGGGTGTTTTCCTGCTGTCTCTGCGGGCTCTCCTGCAGCACTTCGCAGCAGTTCCACCCCCTCATCGGTGGAACCTCACAAGCCCTTAGAAATTATGATCAATTGTTCGACATCCTCCACACGATCTATAGCTACGCGTATGCTTACCGATTTCCTGCCAGCTTTTTAATGTATCTATAGGACAGGTCGATTCCTCCGTGGGAAGAATTCTATACTTTCTTGTGATTAACTGCTTAATCATTTGCTTGGGCCACTTGAGTGTGAAAATCTATATTCATTTTCCTTTTGTCTTTTATTGGCCCACTCTATTCAAGTCATCAAAAAGATGAGGTTAGAGTTGAGCAGATAAATGGCCAGACTTCAGTTTGGCATACTTTGATACTAATTAAAGCTTTCTGGGCCTAATTTACTAGTTCATTAGCCTTCACTCGTGTAGCGAAGTGTGGGCGGTTACCTCTGTAAACTGCCAATGAGAGTCAATACTGCAGGATCTGTAAACAGTGCATTATGGGAGAAGATGTTTATTTGTTCTTATGTTGATTTCTTTTATCTGTGAGTTAATTAACACCGTTTAAACACTAATGCTAGTATATAATGCATGTTTTCTTGCTTACAAATACAAACTAGCAGTATACAGAATAAACATACATGATAAATTAAAAAGTATAAATGCAGTTTAATATCTAAATATCACTTAACTTTTTATTATGTCTTGGTCCAGTGTTATGAATTAAGAGGTCCCGGGTTGAAAACCTGCCCCTGTATTTAGCTTTTAATTAATTGTTCAGAACTGGAAATGAATGCATTTGTTTGCATTGTATTTTCAGTGAAATGCGGAGCGGGTCACACAGCGAGGTGTAGAGCGCATCACTTTTTGCGATGTTCTACGTGATGTTCTATCATTCATCTGTCGTCTTGTCTCTAAGCTTCCCTGCGTGAAGGTTACTGTAATACATATACAGACTTATCCAGTCTGAATACAAACACCAACTGGTTTTGTGATGTATTTTAATCCGATGGATTTATGTTTTGTAATTTTTGCTAGTGTGTCTGGATGTGTGTTTTAGTGATGGTAGGACATAACTGGCGCTTTTTTCCTTAAAGCATCCTGATTTACTCGGCAGCTCTGCACACGCGTCAGTAAGACCTCGTTCCCTAGAGCCTCTTAATAATCCCACAGTAAATACTGGAACAACTCGAAGGCACAAAACTTCTGGCCCACAATGCAACACTATTGAGTCAGCAAAGCTTTTTCTTGCAGCGTGGTTTCACTATTATGTTCTATTAAAACCTAATACTACCAATTTAAAAAAAAGCAGAAAAACACATTTTGGTTCACTGCTGTAAATGAATATAAATGGCCGTGTTTTATTAATAAAACCTGTGTGATCTGTTTTGCAAAACAGCTATCAGAATTTTTTTATTTTTTATAAAATTGTGATCTGCTCTTTGAAATGTTACTTTTACTTAATTGTTACAATAAACAATAAACCATAATGAGCAATAAACCATAACAGTAAAAAAAAACAATTGTAGCTCAACAGGTAGAGCATTGCATTAGCAGTGCAAAGGTTGAGGGTTTGATTCCCAGGAAACGCACACACTGATGAAGTGTAAAATGTGTGTGCACTTAAAAGCGTCTGCCAAATAAATAATTATAATGTAAATGTAATATTAATTGTAAACAACAATAATAATATTTCATACTTGGCCTGTTTTGTAATAAAACGTCATCTGACATAGTTGCTCTGTTGAAAATACCTTTCTATTTTTCCTGTATATTTTCTACAAGATGTCTGGTTACACAGAGCTTACCATCATGACCTAAAATGATCTTGCTAGTTGATTATTTACTGGAAGCCCTGCAGACAGTTCTGCACTGTACGTTTGGCAACATCCAGCATGCTGTTTCATTACCCTGATGTCTTTGCAGACTTTGTTCCAACATTTACAAATGAACAGTCACATCTGGCTCTCAGAGACCCACAAAGCTTTACACTGACCCAAAGCAGAAACATGAAAAGCTCATTTATAGACACAGAGGTGCCCGTTTCACACAAAAACCAGTCTCTAGTTTTCCACATTGATCAGATGTTGAGCTGTGTGAATCACACTGCAGGTGCTATTGACTCACGCTTTGGTTTCTCTTTGCTTTCCGTGGATGTGTTTTTACATATTCTTTGGCTCGTGTATTGGAGAAATCTCTACATTTTTGGGGGACTGTTGCAGAGGGATTGAATTTGTGGCTTGAGAAGGCTTCACGAGACAGACGAGCATTGAACCCGCAGCCAGGTGCTGTGCTTTTATCCGCCCAACTGTAGATTTAGATATAAACCACCTTAGGGAGTTTTGTTCTGCTTTACTAATGCCTTTCTCTGTCTGGCAAAAATGAAGGCTTGTGTTTAACCTTCTGTTCCTAGGAATTCACCTCACTTTCAAGCTGATGGCGGTTTTAAACTTTGCTTTGATAAAACATCAGTTATTCTGCAGCTCAGTTGCTCAGCTGAACTGCACTTGCAACGCCAAGGTCATGGGTTCAGACTTGAGACATGCTGTACATATGGGCTGTTGGAAAAAAGTCTTCCAAATGCATAAATATAGGGTGTTAAAGTTCTACTATTCCAGAGTATAAGAAAAATTCAACGCTTGACTGTTTTCAGCCAAACCAAAAAGGATTATTGAAGTATCTACAAATCTGTCAGCCATAGGTTTATGTATGGGCTGCAGTACCTGCTAAACTTCACACCAATTTCATAACAAAACCTAATTTCTGTTGCCGTACATTTAAAGTGTCTTATGATACATTTGTGCATACTCCATTCGATAGGATTTGAAAACGCAACGTATTTGGTGAATTTATCTGCTGGCTCTTTATGGCTTTTTTCCAGCCGTGTGCTGAAATAAGCTGGAAAATGAATTGATTTAAAACAAAATTTGTAATTTGCCTGTTGCTATCAAAGGCATCCGTGGGCAGATGCGGAGAGTAGCGGGCGGTTCATTTGTGTGGAGGGACGCTGTATAATTCTGCTGACACGCTGCGGTCGATGAGGGGCCGAGCTTGAAGGATGTCGATGGCGGTTTCGGCACCGCTCTTCAAGAACGCTCTTGAAGTCTTTCATCCCTGCTGCTCTCTAATGCAGCACTTTGAAATTGAAATGTTGGGGAAATATAATGCGGTCGCAAATGAGTCCGTTTGCTGTCCTGCTCGCGTTTACGGCCCTTGAGAATACGCACGCCCGACACCTTCTAAAACCACATGCCTCGGGCATCAAATCTTCTGCCGCTTTTTTTAGAGGACCCCTGTTTTTAGTGTTTTTCTGATGTGGGTACAGAAAGGGTTCACCCTGGTGCCGGCTTAGCATTAATCAGAAGTGCTAGGCGTTCTCAGCCACCCTGTCCGTCTCACTCATGTACGGGCTGCTCTCTGACCCTATTAACACACAGATCAAATCACTGTTGCTTTAAAAGATGTCAACTGCCACATGTACGCACGGTAATGAGATCAGGGGTCGGTCTGCCTGAAACTACTGACAGTTAGCTGGTCTGTGTTTGAAGCCTGTGTTCATTTCTCAGCTGTAGCTATAATGTGTAGAAATACAGAATTTCAGATTACAGAAATTGTAAGTTGATGGAGTGAGGTTAGGCATTTGGAATTGCTGTAAGACTGCACAGGAAGTTTGCTTCTCCTGAGGTTTTATTAAAATGTGGCAATGATGTTTGACTTTGTAATATTTGTAAAGCACTGCTTCAGTAAGATACTGTGGTTGCTGCTTCTACTGTTGCTTTTAATGAAGTAAAGATCAATGTAAATTGGACAACTGTAGGATATATACAC
>JAZGTJ010013893.1:0-14572 GCA_036877575.1 Botia almorhae
TGCTGCCTGAAATTATAGACCCTCTACATAGTATTATTAATACATCATTGGTGTTGGGATATGTCCCAAAGCCTTACAAACTGGCAGTTATCAGACCCCTTATGAAAAAAACATAACTTGATCCCAGGGAACTAGTAAACTACAGACCCATCTCAAATTTACCTTTTATCTCAAAAATATTGGAAAAGGTGGTGTCTTCATAGATATGCTCTTTCCTCGAAAGAAATGATATCTATGAGAATGTTCTGTCAGGATTCAGGCCATATTATAGTACAGAGACTCATCAAACTCATCAAACTCTCATCAAAGTTACTAATGACCTGCTTTTGTCAGCCGATCGTGGCTGCATCTCTCTTCTAGTATATTTGACCTTAGTGCAGCTTTAACAATATTGGCCACAGCATTCTACTAAATAGGCTTGAAAACTGCGTTGGCATAAGTGGAACTGCACTGGCATGGTTTAAATCATATTTATCTGACCGATTCCAGTTTGTTGCTGTAAGTCCAATATGAAGTACCACAGGGCTCAGTTCTTAGAGGTAGCTACATGCTACCTCTCGGAGCAAATATAATTATAATTATAATATATTATATAAAGAGACATGGAGTTAGTTTCCATTGTTATGCTGATGATACTCAGCTATACATATCTTCTAGGTCCAACGAGACTCATAAATTCACTAAACTAACAGAATGCATAGTCGATATCAAAATTTGGATGACTAGCAACTTTCTAGCAAGTTTTTCTTGTTGGGCAAAAACCCTCCACACGGAGCAACATAGAACACTACCTGGATGGATGCTCCATGAAGCCTGTTTCATTAGCCAAAAATCTGGGTGTCATTTTTGATAACAATTATCCTTTGAAAGCCATATTTCCAATATTTGTAAAACTGTGTTTTTTTCATCTTAAAAATATATAAAAACTAAGACACATGGTCTCGAAGCCAGACGCTGAAAAATTAATTAATGCATTCATGACATCAAGACTTGATTATAGCAACGCCCTACTTGGTGGCTGCCCTGCAAGATTAATCCAAAAACTCCAGATGGTTCAGAATGCAGCGGTCAGAGTTCTCACGAGAACAAATAATTATGACCATATAAGCCCAGGTTTATCAACTCTATACTGGCTGCCTATCAAGCATCGTATAAATTTTAAAATCTTGCTTATTACTTACAAGGCACTAAATGGTTTAGCTCCTCAATACTTAAGCGAGCTCCTCTCCTATTATAGTCCTACACGTTCACTGTGATCTGAAGGTTGTGGCCAACTGTTAGTACCAAGAATTTCAAAAACAAGTGCTGGTGGTAGATCCTTCTCCTATTTGGCACCCAAACTTTGGAATAGTCTTCCCAGTGTTGTCCGGGAGGCAGATACGCTCTGTCTTTTTAAATCTAGACTAAAGACCCACCTCTTTAATTTTGCCTACACATAGTCATATGGATTTATTACTCAAATCCCCTAAGGGATTATTAGGCTGCATTAATTAGGTAAATCGGTACCGGGAACATTTCCCACAAGAACAGATGTACTGGCTCCACACTAAGTCTGTCTGTCTTTCATTCCCCAAGGTCCTGTAGTCAGCTGGATCCAAACTCTGGGGACTGGATGAAATGACCCTGAGACAGATCATCAGGATTTGATAGACAACTTTAGTAAACCCATCTAAAACTTTTAGCTTTATTTTGTTCCCTGCTTAGGCACAGCAGTGTGATGTTATGGCTGCAATTAGTAACATTATGCCTCACGGCTTTTTGTTGGCACGATTTCTCAGTGCCTGACATATTATCAAATATAGTTGGAACCATCAGTTTTCCATCAATAATTAACTATAAATCATCACAAAATACTCTGTTTGTATATAAAACTATTTGTTCCCTGGCCCTCCTGGTCGAACCTGGCATCTCCCAAGGTTTTTTTTCTCCATCTATACATCATTGGAGTTTTGGTTCCTTGCCACTGTCACCCTGTTGGCTTGCTTGCTGGGAGACTGTTGACGTCTAACTTAGCCAAGGGTTTTGTAAATTGTAAATGTCTAATATTTTATTGTACATATTTTATGTATGTATGTATGTATGCTGCTTTTGCATGTTGTGTAGTTTACTAGTAGTGTAGTACTATTGCAAATCCCTTATGAACATAGGTGATTGTACATCAAAGAAACATGATATTTTATATGGTGTTCCACAAGGTTCAATCCTTGGGACAGTTCTATTCTCGTTATATATGCTTCCTTTGGGTAGCATAATTCAGAAATTTGACATGAATTACCACCTTTATGCTGATGATATACAACTATATATTTCAGTTGAACCCAGAGACAATGTTGTAATAGAACATTTGTCTAACTGTCTGTCCAGCATTAAAGTAAAGTGGATGAATGTAAATTTTCTAAAATTGAACAAAGATAAAACTGAAATTGTTATTGTGGGTAAAAAATCTGAGCGGGAGAGGATTAAAGCTGAATTGGGTCCATTAGCTTCACAATCTAAGAAAGAAGTAAAGAACCTGGGAGTCATCTTAGACTGTGATCTAAGTTTTAAGTCTCATATTAATCATGTTACAAAAACATGCTTCTATCACCTGAGAAACATTGCCAAGATTCGCCCTTTCTTATCTCTAAATGATGCTAAGAAACTAATTAATCCACTGTGGTCCAAACCCATGCCTCGGAGTGGACCACCACGTCGTCCAGATAAGCGGCCGCGTAGCTCTGGTGGGGCCGCAGGAGGACGTCCATCATCCTCTGAAACGTCGCAGGGGCCCCGTGGAGCCTGAAGGGGAGGGTCCGGTACTGCCAATGGCCGCTGGGGGAGGAGAAGGCAGTTTTGGCTTTGGCCGACTGTGTTAGGGGTACTTGCCAGCACCCCTTTGTGAGGTCCAGGGTAGAGATATACCGGGCCCTCCCCAGGCGGTCGAGGAGCTCATCGACCCGAGGCATGGGGTAGCCGTCGAACTCTGATACCTCGTTCAGGCGGCGGACGTCGTTACAGAAACAAAGGGTGCCATCCGGCTTGGGGACCATCACGATGGGGCTGGACCACAGGCTGCGAGAAGGCTTGATGATCCCCAGCTTCAACATCTGTTGGACCTCCTCCTCGATAGCACGCCGACGAGCCTCCGGGACTCGGTAGGGCCGTTGCCTGATGATCACTCCAGGGGCAGTCCTGATGTCATGCTGGATGACGTTGGTCTGCCCGGGCCGGGAGGACAACACATCCGTGAACTGACCGACCAGGTGTTGCAGCTCTGCTTTCTGGGCCGCCGACAAGTGGGGGTCGACGTCCACAACCACGGGCTCGGCGAGACTAAGGGCAGCGCCACGACGCAAGGAACTTGCAGGCGGAGGTGCGCGGACCATTACGCGGTCTCTCGGCTGGAACTGGTTATAATGGCGTTGTAATGGGCCTGTTGCGCCTTAGAAAGGTGCTCCCGGACTAATGGCATGACCTGGTCAATCCGCTCCCTTATCAGCTTTACGTGTTCAACCACTGTACGATGGAGTGCGGGCTGCTGTTTCCAAGCATCCCGTGCGACGTTGAGGAGTCCCTGAGGTTGGCGGCCGAACAGGAGCCCAAAGGGGGTATAGCCGGTCGAGGCCTGGGGTACCTCTCGGATGCCGAAGAGGACATAGGGGATCATGAGGTCCCAATCCCACTTGTCCTCCGCGGCGACCCGGCGGAGCATCTGTTTGAGCGTCTGGTTGAAACACTCCACCAGTCCATCCGTCTGGGGGTGGTATACAGTCGTCCTCAACTGCTTCACCCGCAGCAGCCTGCACAGGTCAGCCATAATCCGGGACATGAACGGCGTCCCCTGGTCGGTCAGGATCTCTGAGGGGAGGCTGACTCGGCTGGCCAGCAGAAACAGCTCCTGGGCGATGGCTTTTGCAGTGGCCTTCTGCAGGGGGACTGCTTCCGGGTAGCGGGTGGCGTAGTCGACCATGACGAGGATGTGTTCGTGTCCTTGGGCAGACTTCGGCAACGGCCCCACAAGATCCATCCCGATGCGCTCGAAGGGCACCTCGATGATGGGAAGGGGGATGAGCGGACTGGGCGGAGGCATCCTAGGCGCCCTGATCTGGCAGGTCGGGCAGGCCTGGCAGAACCCCTTCGCGTCGGCCTCCAGGCCGGGCCAGTGGAAGCAGTCGCGGATTCGCTGGATGGTGGCCGCCCCTAGGTGCCCTGCCATGGGATGGGAGTGGGCCAACTCCAGGATGATCTCTGTCTTCGTCCGCGGAGCAACGAGGAGCTCCTTTTCCTGCCCCCTTTGCTGGGCGACACAGTACAGCAGACCTTTTCGGACGATGAAATGCGGCAGAGGATGGGGCCGGGGGAGGACGTCCTTTCCGTCGACAGCCCACACCTAGGCCCAGCAGTGCTTGAGGCGGTCGTCCTCCCTTTGTTCCTTGGCGAAGGAGCCGCCCTCTGTGGCCTGTTGATAAACATCACAAAATGGGTTAGAGTTATGAGAGGGGGACTCACCATCTCTCCCGCTGTCCGAAGCCAGCAGCGCCGGCTGGGGTCGTGGTCCTGTCGGCCGTCTGCGGCGTCGACGGTTCCTTCGAGGGCTGGCGGGCTGGGTGGTGGCGACAAGCAGGCGGTCTAACCCCGGCCAGTCCTGTCCCAACAGCACAGGGACAGGCAGGTCCTCCAGCAGTCGGCCCAGGCGCCGTGGGCGGCGGCGATGGTCACCCGGCGGGCGGGAACCCGCTGCGTGTTCCCATGTACGCAGGTGATGGGTAGAAAGCTCCTAGGGGCTGGTTGCGGCGGGCAGAGTCGGGACTGGATCAACGTGACCGGACTGCCCGAATCCAGCAGCTCTTGCATGGGCCGCCTATCGAGTGTGACGTCCGCCTCCGGGGCGGCGGGTGGTACCCACTGGTGGACGATGCAGCTGGCCAGCCAGGCTTGCGGGGGGTGTCGGGGTTCCAGCAGTGGGCATGAATTCATCCTGCTGCGAGGGAACCGTCGGTCTGCCTACTGCGCGTGAGGCACCCTCCGGCGTGCATCGCTCCTGGACCACCCTCCGGGGAAACGGCTGCGTTCTTTCCCCGGCCTCCCGGTGTTGGACGGCGTCCGCCAGTTCGATCGCCTCCACGAGTTCAAGCACGGTGGCGGGATTCCTCATCCCGACCGCTCGACGGTGGGATCGCGGCAGGGCTCGGAGGAGGCGATCGATGACCACCCGTTCTGCGACCTGCGCGGTGGTGGGATCCCCCTCGAGCAGCCTGTGCTGCGCAATGTGGGTCAGGTCGGCGGCTTGGGCACGAGCTGGCACCCGGGCATGGTATTCCCACTCATGGAATTGTTGGGCGGCACAGATGGAGGAGAGGCCCAGTCGGGCGAGGATCTCCCGCCTTACCTCCGTGTACTCCTCGACGGTTAATGGAATAACCATGTACAAGTTCAAGACTGTGTTCCCATATTACAATAGTAATTTCCATCCCTGGTGTAATAAAGAGTCAGAAGCACTGGAACCCATTTGCAGTGTATTTATTCAGCATCAAACAGGCAGGGATCCATAACCGGTAAACAGAAACAGAAGAGACAAGGTTAGGCAACAGTGAGGAACAGGCAAATGGTCAGGGTAGGCAGTAAACAATCACAGTAACAGTCACACAAAAACAGTCCAAAGATCAGGGCAGGCAGCAAGCAGGCAAAACGATAGACACAGTACAAATCAGAATGCAGGGGAAAACCATTCAGAGTTGACAGCCGGGGCAAATCAAGACTGTAAATGTTCTGAATGTGTTATACCAGGTCATTGGTATTCGCGATCGTCTGACATGTAAATATATCAAATAAGCTGTAAATGTCACCAACCCATTGACAGACATATACGCGCGTCCTTTCTTATCCTTTATTATCAGCTGGTAATTGCTCATTGGTAATAACTGCACTCGCAAGTGAATCTCAAGTTATTTTGCGTGAAAGTTCAATATATTCTAAATAAGCTACAAACAAAAAATATATACATTTATTTTGTCTTTACATTCTTCATTCATTCTTTCCTCTCAGTTCCCTCTCAGTCACACGCCTGACTGAAAGGCTCATTATGCAGCTCATTATGCGGGTCTTTGTCTTTTCAGGTGTGAATCACAGCATTATTCATGATCATTCACGCCTCCTTGCATATGGCCATTCTAAACAAAAAGTGTCTTCTAAACACTCTAGGCTACAAGATCAAGTTCTCAAAAGTCTTGTGAACAAATGTTCTGTATGTGTTTTATGGCTTCAAACTTTTCAAAATGTTATTTTTTCACTAACCACGCATACACGTTACTTTCTCAAAAACACAATCATGTACATACATGCATCTCAAATATTATTGTAGCCCAGTTTGTGCTGAATACAGTGTTATCAGACTTTAGCCATTTATATGTGTAACGTTGTCGAGCTCCCGCTACAAGCGAGGAGCTCAGGCCTCTTATTTTGATGTTTAGTTCCTGTCGCACTTTGATGATGTCATTGTCCTTTTACGTCACTTCCTGGTTATGTTTGATTTGTTGCACCTGTGTTTGGTTGATTAGTCTGTGTATTTATGTTCCTGGTTTCTTTAGTCTGGTTGTGGGTTATTGTTTAGGAGTGTTTAGAGTTTATCGTTTGTGGTCTTGTATTCTGGTTATCATTCATGTCTCGTCTGGTTTTTGAATTACCTGAATTATCGCCCTTTGGATACTGTCGCCTGTTTTTTTTGGTTTGTACGTTTATTCACCTTGGTTAGTCTTTCGTGTTTTTCACTCACTGTCTGTCTCCCTACCTCCGATGTTGCTGGAGCCTGTCAGCCCCTTTGCTCACCCTCAGCCTACCATCGGTGTCGTGGGCTTGCCACGGGTCTGTCCGTCTACAGCTACATCTACGCTGAGGATGGAGGATCCCTTAGCTCTGCCACCAGCGTCCAGACTCCTCCTCGGCCCTACAAACCTGTGGCTCCACTGTGTTCTTTAGCTCCCTCGTCCACCATCGTCTATTGGCCCACCAGCTCCACCGGGCTCTCTCATCCCTCCAGCTCCGCCTTGGTCAGTTGTCGTCCCACCATCTCCTCTGGACTCTACTCCTCCGGCTCCGGCACTTTATTCCATTCCACCGGCTCTGTTGGGCTCCTCCTTCCCTCCAGCTCCTCCTCAGTCCTCCATCGCTCTGGCTTCGCCACGTCCCTTGTCCAGCCATTTGTATTCCTATTTAAGTTCTTCCTTGTCCAGTCATGTTTGTCGGTTATTGTGGTTTATTCTGAATGTTTATTAATGATTAACGCTCCTGTACGTTTAATGTTTCTACGTCAGAGATTTGGACTAACGGATAGTGCTTGTATGTTTGTCGTCGTGTTATTAAAGATATTTCTGTTAGTTACTCCTCGTTCCACTCCTTCGTTATTGTTACTCTGTTGCTACAAACCCTATTTCGTTACAATATCTCACACCTATGAGAGATAATATTTGGGCATTAATGGGGTATAGGTGACATTTCTACTGTTCCATCACCAGCCAACTCTCCTTTACTGGAGCAGAGTCTATCCATGTTGTCAGAACCCTTAGGTTCTGCTTGATTTTGGGTTTACAGAGGTGTTGTTTAAATTGTGTGGGCTTTATACTGCCACACAAAAGGGACCAGAACAGAATCTAATCTTTTGAAAAAAAATTGTGCCAAGTACAAAAATTGTGAGAAAAATACCATCTTAATTGAATTCACTCTACCCAGTATATGGAATTAATTTTGTACTAATAAAAATGAATGCGAACTTTTAAATTGTTTTCTGATCTTCCTTTTCCCCAAATCAGTTTTCTTTCACAGTTTTTATTTTCAAACCACAAATTTACATTTGACATTCCGGCCCAAACTTCATGTGTAGGCATAGTTTAACTGTTCTTAACTTTAATTGGCTAGAGAGATTTTAAGTGACAACTCCCTGAACTTGATCTAGACTTGGACAGTGAGCTGGAGAAACCAACAAAAAATAAGAGATTGATATGGGTACAGTTATTTGTATAGTTGTAATGTCTGTTAGCAGGATTGCCAACTGTCACTCACACGCTCTCACCCAGCCCAAATAAATAACAAGCCAATGTAAAGTAAATAGTACATAGCCACAAATCTGCTCCTATTTTCAGAGTACTGGCTTCCTTGTCTTGGGTTTCTTCTAAATTCTCTTGCCAGGATCCTAACAGACCTTGTGTTTTGTGTCAGAGAAAAATGTTTGGATCCTGACTATTCTAGTCTTGGTTCTTGCATCTTAGAGTTAGGGTCTAGACTCATGCTCTGTCTTTTGTGATCTGTGGAAGCACATGGCCATTGTTTGTGCTTTGTGCCATGTGCTCTCCTGTCTTGAGTCTTGACCCCGCTCTGATTTCCTTATTAACAATCCAATCCTTAGTCCATGCCCCTTAGTTCACGCCCCTCACTTGCCTGCCCTCATTACCTGCCTTGCTTGCTTTTCTATTTAATGCCTTATGCTGGTGTATTGTGTTTGTTGGTTATTGCGGAGCATTGGATCTTTTATTGTGTCTTGTTGTTCTTGTTGAGCTACACTTAACATAAATATTCTTGTTTTCTTGTCTTTTTTGATTTAGTTTCTTTCAAGTCTAGTTTTGATTCTTGTTTTTGTTAAACTAAAGTACTTTTTTTTGTTAAGCTGATCTGTGTTGTGGTTTTGTCCATATCTTAGAAGGATCACTCAAAGACTGGGTTTTAATATCAGAGATATAAAGCTGAGTTGGTCTGCAGAGCAATTCTCGCTTCTCATTCATTATATATATATATATATATATATATATATATATATATATACATATTGTCATGGGTGAAGAATCACACGACAAGACAGGCTGGTGAAAAAGATCCCCGGAGGGCGGGTTTATTACATAAACGTGGTGAAGTGCAGACGTGATGCAGCCGGTGGGTCGGCGTGGCTGGTGAGCGGCAATCAGGTCACTCGCTGCTCTCTGTAATACACAAAAAAAACCACGTTAGTCCACAACATAACCTTTAGACTCAATTCTCGCAAGGGCGAGAGCTTGCCGCCCTTTAACGCGGCGTGGTGATGCGGTCCAGCTGCGTCCGGTCCGCCAGTGATGAGCTGGTGCAGCTGAAGCGCGTCGGTTGCAAGGGCGACGCTGATCAGCCCGGAGAGACTCGTCACAATATACATAGGCTCATCTTTATTTATCAACTTCTTCATCCTTATTTGAGGTGCTTGAATTCTCATCCAATGTTTGTGAATCCCAATCTTGATTATATATACTTTTGCTATCTACCAGAAATAGTTTAATGGCTTATAACGGCTTAGGCTCCTTTCTCTTTTCCTGTAAATAGATAGCCTTATGAATTGCAGTTAGTTTCTTCATATAAGACATAATTCCATTTTAAATTGCTCTGGGGGGGTCCTTTGGGATGTTGGGGGTCCCATATTGGGGGTCCCAATATGGCTGTTATGTGTCAGGACTCTTATTTTGAAGTTTTTATTTTGTATCCGGTTTCCACTGTCTTCACTTACTTCCTGGTTGTAATCAGTATCACATGTTTACCTTTGATTAGATCACTATTTAAGTTCCCTGTTTCAACGCTTAGTTTGTTATTGATGTTATTTGAATCTTGCCTTTGGTTGCAAGGCAAGAGACGCTTGGTCTCACGCTGTTGCTGCATTTGTTGTTACTCTTATTATGAAAATGGTTAGTGTTTACTTGTTTTGTTCATTAAATACCTTTTGTGATTAGCTGCCACCTCTTGTTCGTGTTTTTGGTCCCGCTCACACTACCATTTCATAACAATGGCACATTTCATGTGGGGTTAAGTGTGTGCTTCTGTTAGTTTGCATGCAATAGCTCATTAGTGCAAGAGGTAAAGCATTAACCCAGTTAAGTTTAGTACTTTCACAGATTTTAAGTTTGGCCTTGAGGGTACCATTTATTCCTTCTATTATCCCTTGTGATTGTGGATTAAAATACAGCCTAGTCTTTTTTTATTCTCAATTGTTGCAGTACTTGCTTTACAGTTTTCTGAATGAATGCTGATCCATTAGCTAAAGTTATTTCTGATGGAATTCCAAATCTAGGAATTACTTCTCTTGTAAGAAATTTAATTACTGTTCCTGCCCCTTCATTTGCTGATGGCACTGCTTATTCCCATATGCTAAATCTGTTTTTTTACTACTAGCATATACCCTTAGCCTTGAACTCTCTTTATCATATCCACATAATCCATTACCAAGTGCTTGAACGGTCCTTCTGGTACTGGTATGTGGCCTATTGGTGTTGATGTTCCTTTTCCTAACATGGTTCTGGCACAAATTTCACATGAGGACAAAAAATTGTCTAGCCTTGCATGTAAATATGGAGACCAATATCCCCGTTTAATTTTCCTTGTCACCTCCTCCCTTGCACAATGGTAAAGCCCATGAGCGTCTGGAATTAAAATATTTAGGTTGGTTAGGTTGGTGCAACGATTTGTCGTTCATGTGAACGCTAAATATCTTGAACATCTTTCTTGGCCCCCCTTTGGTACCACATGATGGTACCATGCCTTTTTTATTATTGACCCAAAATCTTTCCCCTACATATTAACATACATGTGGGAAAAAATCTGATGCGTTAATTCATCTTTTTTACAAATTCACTTTCAGTTCTATTTATAGCTGCTCCTATTACCTATTATGTATTACCCATAATGTACCTATTATGGAGAGTGGAAAGGCTGAGGACCCTGCATTACCCCTCTCCACCACAAAGAGAGGGTGCCACTTTACCAATCTGTATGACTTGCCAATGCTAGCTCAGTCTAATAAACAAAATAAACCCCACATAGATGGGCAAGACGGGACCAGGTTTAATAGAAAAACTCCAGCTGGTTTAAAATGCAGCAGCCAGAGTTCTTACGAGAATGAACAAATATGACCATATTAGACCACTTCTGCCAACATTGCACTGGCTGTCTGTCAAACTTAAAAATTTGCTGATTACCTACAAGGTTCTGAATGGTTCTGTTACAGAGGAGGCTCCCGCACCGCCTCCTCTGCACCACCAGAGGCAATCCTCAGCTGAGTACTAACTAGTTTACATTCGGACTCCATTTATAGCTGAGACTGATCACGTCCACTATGACACCATTACCGCATTTCACTGCTACTCATTACCGCTCCTATAAGCCACACCCAAACTCGCATTCAGAGAAGCGTCCGCATTCACCGATCTGGAAGATGGTGTTTTGTAGTCAGTCAATAAGCACAGCGTCCCGGTGCTTAGTCTGGTGTTGTATGAGTGCTTCATGCAGCTCACATAAAGGAATGTCCGTGTCCGCCTTAGGCGGAATATAAATGGCACTGACTATGACCAATGTAAACTCCCGAGGAAGATAAAAAGGATGACATTTGATGGTCAGTAGTTCCAGGTTGGGTGTGCAGGAGCGTGTGAGAGGAACAATGCTCGCGCTGTCGCACCAGCTGCTGTTCACCATTAAACACACACTGCCTTCTCTTGATTTCCCTGAGTCCAGTGTTCTGTCCATGCGGTGAACCGAGAAGAACTCGGCCGGCTGGA
This sequence comes from Botia almorhae, assembly GCA_036877575.1. NCBI lineage: Eukaryota > Metazoa > Chordata > Actinopteri > Cypriniformes > Botiidae > Botia > Botia almorhae. Next base: position 11,535 of record JAZGTJ010013893.1, read on the forward strand.
TGGCGTGGTCTGGCACCGCTGGGTTTAGCCATGTCTCGGTGAAGCAGAGGAGATTGCAGTCCCGAATGTCTCCCTGGAACTTTATCCTGGCCCTGAGGTCATCGAGCTTGTTCTCCAGTGACTGAACGTTGGCAGGATGCTAGGCAGAGGTGTGCGGTGTGCATGGGCTCTCAGCCTGTTCCTGACGCTGGCTCGTTTCCCTCGGGGCCGCCACTTCAGGTCAAGTCCCTTGTTCTCCCTCAGGATCTCACTCGGCCAACTGGGATCCGGGGTCAAAAACGTTGAATTGTGAGTACATTGTACACCAAAGAAATAAGAGTATCTCTATTGTAACGAATGTACTCCATGTTGAAAATTTTGCCAGTATGTCTGTACTGAAACTTAATTTAAAAGACAAAAACAAAGAAAAAGTGGTAGGAGCAATCATGACGGCAGCCGACCTCACCAGCGCAATCTTGAAGAATATGACAATAAACGCTTTAAATCTTGAATCTATATAAAAGATCAGAGGTGACTGGGCTCCCAAGAACGAACCCGACAGAATGTCGAGTGACCGACAGAAAGGGAACTGGTTATTTTTCATTAATATAACTACATATACCTCACTCCACAAACCAACTATGCTCTTGGAATGTCTGTAAAACTACCCCCAAACTGCAATTAACACCCAGATGCAGAACCAGGCCCCTGGTGACCATAGCAATGCCTAGATAAAACTGTTTTACAGCCCGAAGGAATGTGGATAGATTCACTCTCACGCCATTTTCTCTGAAAACACACAAAGAAACCATTCTTACTTGTGAACATATTCCCCCCAAAATGGTTAATAGAAATGTGTGAACACGTATCCAATATTCCTCATGCTGTATGTCTTCTGTGTTTTATGTTTGTACATATACTAATCTGTGCTCATTTAAATTAAAGTTTTAGAGTCACTCTGTTAATCAAGATCACATGTATCTGTGTTAAGTATCTATGAGCTGCATTTTCCATATCCTGAATGGTAGCATCCATTACATTTTGATAACTTTGGTTGATATTAATATTATAAAACTTTTCACCTTGACATCCAATCAAATTCCATATGCAAAACAGCATGTTGTAAGACAAAAAAAGTTAACTTTCCCTCCAAGAGGATAACTTCTGATTCGATCACACATCTCTTCAGGGTGTGACCTCCTCACCAGTTAAAAGTCTAGTGTCCAAGGACACAAGTGGTCTTTTTTGGTTGTGTCTTCTGTTTTTCCCCTCTTGTCTCTTCCTGGTTCTGGCCACCTTCTACAGGTCGTCATCTACAGTCCTTTACAACTCACAACCGGATAGGAATGCTGAACTAGAAGTTCTCAGCAGACCTCTAAGATTGTGCCAGGCTGCGGCCTAGTCTTTCCATTTATCAAAGACCTCTGCATCAAACTTTTTTCTCTGTCAGTAGTATTTATCCTACACTTTGTCAAAACAAATCAAATCAAGAAAGTGATTGATGACCCCCTCCCTCCTCTGTTTATGTCCAGTTATCAATCAAAGGTTTGTACCGGTGTGTGGTTGTGTCTGGTGCCCTATGACCCCCCCCCCCCCCTTTTCCTGACCTCCACTCCTTGAGCAGGTGTGAAATGTTTTTACAAATGTGTCTGTGTTTTTAACCTCCCACAATGTGTTAGTCTTCATGGTGCGTCTAAAAAACAGCTGGTTAAAGAATTAGTTCGTGTAGGTGGTCTGTGTTTGTGTTCTTGAGCGCCCCATTTGTGTGTCTACCCGTAGCCTTTAAAGTTAAACATTCACTTAAAAGAAAAATCGGAAAGATGCTTGTGCGAAGTGTTAAACGTTCACTTAAAAATCGAGGAGATGCTTGCGTAAAGTGTTAAAAGTTCACTTAAAAGAAAAATCGGGAAGATGCTTGCGCGAGGTGGTGAATGGTCCTTATAGGGTTCTTTGTGTCTCTAAAGTTAAAACATTCAGTTAAAAAGAAAAGAGTTAAAAAATAACATGAATATCCACAACACGTTTATTAACATTGTATGTCTCCACATCTACAAGAATCAGACAATATATCTTTTTAAATGAGACTTTTTAAATCTCGTATAAAACAGTCAGACCGTGGTTTAAAACTTGACACGCTGTGAAGAAAACCAACGTCGTTTTAAACATCTGCGGTTTAAACATACCTCTATAAATGTGAATATCACTCTAGGTTTATTTTAACAACTAAATTATTCTGTGTTTTCTAAAAAAAATTGTCGTTTTTATTTTAAAAACAATGCAGACACGAGTCTTCAAACCTGTTTAAAACAGTCAAATACGGTGGTGTATCCTGACGAGCATATGTTTTTTGTTTTTTTTATTACTTAATTGTCTTTTCTGGGTAAGCCTACTTTTCACAGTTTACAAAACACATCCCGTCACAAGACCCACATCGCTACATACGCTGCGACTGTCTGGCTTTCATCGTTCTCTCTATTCAATGAACTCCGTTGTTTTGACTCACCAGAACGTTATTGAAGAGATGGCATCCTACCTTAACAGTAAGTGTTGGCTTAATATCTAATCTTATCACGTCTTATTAAGAAAATGTTTTGTTTATAAATGTGGTACAGATGCAATGTTTAAAAAACAGGTACTGTAACGATCTAGGTGCCTCAGAAGACGTTGTGAACGTTGTGGAAGAATTTAAGTCACTGAACCAAAACCGGGTGGGTATATCTATTACAGATGAAATATATACACCTAACGGGTGCGCGTATGTGTAAATGTGTAGAATAACTGCGGTTTATCTCCTACCATAGTACAATACCCTGGTTGTAGTTCAGCACCCGTACACACTCAGGTCCAAAACAATGAGGGATTCCAACCACTTGGTGAGTGCTTGTAATTCGTTTTTTATTTACACGTTTGTCGAATTTTAAACTTGTATATACACACGTTTAAAACAACCCGTTTGTATTTGAGGGATTCCATCTTTATCCTTTTATTGTCTTACTACGGTTTTATTATGCTTATAAACATTTAATCACTGCTTTAATCATTCATTAGTAGATTATTAA
>JAZGTJ010013894.1:2477-14571 GCA_036877575.1 Botia almorhae
CCAGGGATTGCACATACTCAATGTATAGTGATCAATGTGTAGTATAATGCAATGTAAGTCGCTTTGGATAAAAGCGTCTGCCAAATGCCTAAATGTAAATGCTTTTTTAAACCTGTCTAAACGCGAGTTGATCTTTCAAGCAGAAGGCAAAAGAGACAGAGAGAACCCAGAATGAAAATGAAACTCATAGTTTGAGCAATACGAACGCAACAGTAGCCAAGTACAATACAAGCCCATGTATATTACAACACAACCATATATTAATTTAATAAAATACACAATATAGCTCTTGTACACGTAACAATTTGGCTCAAATGCACAGAAACGGCAGAAAAATCAACCAAAATATGTCGCTTTGATGTAAACACATTAAATTGGATACATTTCGCACATTAAATGATATCGTGTGTAAGTGACAATGTGAAGGGACATTTCCTTGTTTTTTTTAAAACCTTTTCGTGTTCATGTTCTGTTTAGTTTTTAGAAACGGTGTCCGTTGCAGCGTAATAAATATCTTAAACTGCATCTTCATCCTGTGCACAACCTCTTTCAGCGCTAAATGTTTTTTCACTTTCTTTTTTACAAAATGTATAAATATTTCCATTGTTGTCAGGACACTATACATAAGTTCATACATTTATACATATTTATCTGTATGTATATATAGATATATCTTTTCACAGTTGAGGAAAAATGTCCCTAATATTCAAGAGGGTGACTGTTATAACTTAACCTCAGACGGGTGAAGAGTCACTTTAAAAGTAGAGAGCAGAAGACAGATGCGATCACACAGAGGACCAAGAAGTGAGAGCAACAGGTTCACCGCTCTGGAATGTTCCATACGTACATATACATGGGGGAGGACACAGTTTACACGTGACTAGAAATGACAGGTGAATAATGGTTACATTTCATAATCAACCCACCCCACCCCGCCCGGTAGAATCATCACCCCAGACAACCCTCAGAATTTGCTGATATCATTAGCACTTCTTATGCTGATATTACAAAGCCATTAAAAGTAAATGAGAGAATGTCTCTGACTTGGTGTGGTCCGATCGCACACCTCTCCCTTGGACTGCGATTGTCAGAACGAACTGTTTTCGACCACCCCTCCAAAAGTCCCTGGCTGGAGAGGTGGTACGTTCCCACTGCGGTGCCGTAACAGAAGGATTTTACTATAAGAATCAGTTTTAAGCTGGTGGGCACTTGAAGAAAAAATGCTTGCGAGAAGCCAGAAAAAACAACTCCCAAATAAAATGACCTTGCCACCAAAACACAACAGCGTCCAGGTTAACAAAAGCGAACAGTTTTTTTTTTTTTGCTTGTTTTCCCTTTTGTATATTCGTCAAAACCTTCAAGTACTCATATTTTTGTCCACTTCAATTGTCTCATCAGTACTCTCATCTGCACTCTCTCAGAGAGCGTCTCAACTCTCTGTCTATAATTCCTCCTGCTTTTCTGATGCTCATGTTCAAGTGCGGGAGGAACCATCTTACTTTCTAAGGGGGGTGTTTTCACTTCCCCGACAATCCTGCAGCAGTTTGTCGATGTCTCTGACCACCTGGTCTGGGTCCATGATGCCACGACCCATCTCTCCTCCTCCCTGCTCCAAGACGCAGTTCATTTCCACCGCCGTCTCCTGGCTGATCCGCGATCGTGCCTCAGCCAAGACTTTGGCCACTGGGTCGGAGGGGGGCAGAGTCGAGTAGCCCTGCTCTTTGTTCTGCTTGTTGGGGGAGATGTACTGTCCATCTGGCGGTCCATAGTGGCTGGTGCTGGGCTTGCTTTCTGCTCCATCCCCCATACCTTTGGCTGAAGAACAGGGGGAACCTGTATTGCAGCCCTTGGTGGGACTACAAGAGGCAGAGGGGACCTCTTGTAACAAAGGGCTGAGGGCACGTTTGGTCTTTAGGTAGGGTTTAACATTTGCTACGAGGATTGTGTGGTCCCGACGTTCCTTCCCGAACGTGCAGAATGTTTTTTTTCCATTGGGATTGCAAACGCTCTCGTAGGTCTCGGGCTCAGCAGCCACTGCTTCCATGCCAGCCGGGACAAACAGGTTGGTGCGATAGTCCGAACCCTCAGCCTGGGGAGTTCCAGCTCCTCCGACCCCTGCTGCAGGAAACTGAGGCATCCAACACCGGTCCGAGTGGCCCAGCACTCGACACTCCTCTGTGCAATTTAAACAATCTTCCTCTACAAAGAAAGAGAGAGAGATGGTTAGCAGAGACTAACAGCAACAGGCAATGAACAACAGCAGTACAGCCGTGTTTCCTGTGGGATTTTCCAGACAAACAATCCATTGGTTAAGCTCAATCACACAAACCAGTGTTACAAGTATACAGATTTACTTAGAGCTGATTCTGCATGTTAAACTGGGACACAAGATGGTATGTAAACATAAAAAAATGACACGCGTCAGAAAATCTAAGGATAAGGAACCAATCAACTCCCAAATCAGACAGCTTGTACACTTCACCGTATGTTGTGTGTAGTAACACAACAGAAACTTATGTTGCCTATTCATTGTCACTATATAGTGTGCAGTAGCATCCACACTCATTGCATACAATTCACAAGCTGTTTTTTCACAATGTTGCAGCAAATGTAGCAGCGAGGCTCCAAAACAGCATTGCAGAAAACACTGCGGTAAACTTTGCTTCTAAAATACCACAAACAAGCTCAACAAAAGAATTAATTATATAACACAGGGCTTCCTGCTTTTTGAGGGAACCAGCTGGCTAGAGGGGTGTGTTTTCTGTGAACACAAAAATGCAACNGCCCCCCTTCCCCCATAGTTACCCCCCATGATACACACGCATTCTGAATCCATCCGCTTTAGTGAACAACAACAACTCAGCTTTGCCAAAATGTGTGGTGCTGCTATCATACATTTAAGTCACTGGGCTTTGAAGCTACCCCAAGGCAGCCCTGCCATATCACAGAGCCAAGTGTGTAGTGCGTCACTGTGAGTGTGTGTGTGTGTTTGTGTGTGTGTTTGCGTGTGTGTGTTTGCCTTCTTTCAACTCAGCTCAGAAGAAACCACATTTTGGATTATTGTGGGCTGTCTCTGATGGTGTATTAAATGCTTCCCGGATTGTGAGGAGGATAAAAAATGATACATTTTAATATGGGAAATGAAATAAAATAAAATAAAGAGAAAACAAAAAGGGAAAACATGAAAATGAAATATAATCATAATAAATAATAAAAAATAATAATAACCAAAAGGGAAGAGGAAGGAACAACTGCTGTCCTGTGAATATAAAAGCACAGAGCTCAGGTAGAGCCGGGGCCCGGGGCCACCCATGTCCACAGTCACGAACACATGCAAACCTCACACACGGTCATCAGTTCCTTGTGTGTGTTCACGAGAGAAACACAATGATTTGAGTAGAACAAACAAAAGTCCGCCATGCATATTTAATAGCTTGTTGATGTCAGGCTTTTGAGAACAAAATCTTGGAAACACGAACAACCTCATAAATTAATAAGAGGAAGCGCATTCAATAATCTAGCGTTTAACCCAGTCATTATTCACCATTTAAAGCCCCAGAAATTCTCTTCTGATAACAGACCACTGAAAATGACTCTGAATCTACTGCAATGGTTTTTATTGTTCATTGGTGGCTCTTATAATAAAACACGTTTTTTAAGGCTGCAGGCAGAAATGGCAGTTACCGACAAAAATAATCTCTGCATGATTAGATTAATAACATTTTCCTTATGTAAATGTCAGCTGCCACAAAGTTCCACTTGTGTATATTGCACGCTCACTTTTGTGTTTAAGTTTTTCATTATTATTATTTCACAACTGGCAAATTGTCGTATAGTTTTTTGGTGCTAAGCAGCCCCAGCTAACAATTTTAGGTTCTAAGAACCTAGTTTCCCTAACGTTTTAGTTAAGTAACAAAAACATATAAAATGTTCTAGGAACATTCAAAACATGCAGTTTTTAAGACGTGGTATTAACATTATTGCTTGGTTATAAGATTCAAACATTTTCAATTCTCTAACATTTTTAAAACGTTCCACTAACAACTTACATTTATGCGTTTAGCAGACGCTTTTATCCAAAGCGACTTACATTGCATTATACTACACATTGTTTCTGAGTATGTGCAATCCCTGGGATCGAACCCATGATCTTGGTGTTGTTAACACCATGCTCTAACCACTGAGCTACAGGAAAGCTTAAGAGTAACATTTTTTGATACGGTATGATATACCACGTTCTACTGATGTTACTGCAAGAATGTTTTTGAAAACTTTGAGAGAACTTTTACAGAACGCTAACCAATGTTCTGAGAATGTTTCCTGTTAGCTGGAATAATGTTTCTACAGCAACAATCTGATCGGGACAGATTTCAATAATGTTTTTCTCAAACATCAGTTTCGATATATTGGAATACAATCAGGGTATTTGTGCAGATGAAACGACTGCTGCTTTTCCTCATTGGCTGAAAGTGGATGAATTGCCTGTGCTGTGACTGCGCTAAATTGATATCGGTGTTTACCTTTGCGGAAGTCTCGCTGCCGTGTATAAATGACGACCACTTGACCTTATTATCATCATTAATCATATTTTAAATTGCTTTTTCATATGTTTCTCTGCTAAAGGTCAACCCGTGTCATGAAAAATGATCCTCCGCAGCTTGCTGCCCAATCCCTATTGTTCCAGGTTTCACTGTGAGTGCCTGGCCAACAAAAGCCTATCCCTGGGGTTTCCATCGGTTTGCTTCTGGTCTGTGGGGTTTCTGCTAACCTTGAAAAAGTTTTTAAATGTCTAAAAAAATCCCCTAGCTTTTCTCAACAGTAACGGTACACTGCACCTGCCTCTCCCGGGGTCAAAATGTGTCTTTACGGCACACAAATACACATCGCACTAAAACACACACACACAGATCTCTGTTGTCTGTCTGTGGACCAAATGGATGGAACATTATTTTATGTCTGTTCCCTTTATATTAATATATATCAGATTTATACCTTGTATTTTTATGTTTCCGTTACAAGCCAACTGGCAATTAACTCACTTTTCACCAAAGCCAATTTTTACTTGCATTTGGCTCCTGATGAGTGTTAATTTCGGACCCTGCTGGTACGTCCCCAGGGAAGAGCTCTCCATGCCGGGGGGACAAGAGTGCGAGAAGAGAGGGGTAAGTACTTTGTAAGAGGGGGGCGAGAGAGAGCTTGACATTTAGCATGTGGTGCTCTTGTGTTGTGGCGGAGGAATACAAGGGCTAGTCCTGAGTGCACAAACTAGCATGCGTGACAAGGTGAGGATGAACATTCCGTCCACTTTAAATAATGAGTTCTCCCACGCGCACACACAGACACAAACACTGTCCCCTTCAGATCTACACAGGCCTTATATCACAGCTGCTTTCCTAGTGGAGTGATGTGCAGACCAAGTATGCTGACCCATACTCAGAATGTGTCCTTTGTATTTGACCCATTGAGTCAGCGTGCACACATTGGAAGCAGTAAATCGTACACAACCACCTGGAGTGGCAGCAAGCACTGCGGGTAAGATGCCTTGCTCAAGGGCACCTCAGTTGTTTCCTGCCAGGAATCCGGGAATCAAACCGGTGACCTTCTGGTTACAAGTCCAAATCTCTAACCATTAGGCCCTAGAACTGCTTTTATCATTACTAGCACGGGTATAAATTTTACCGTGCTAAAAGAAAAAAAAATCTGCTTTGATGGTCTTAGCTGGCAGATTTGCTGGTTTCAGAGGACTTTTAGAAAACCTGCTTAAACTATATAAGACCAACAAACTATCTTAGGCTGTTTTTCAGCAGGGTAAACAGTATGTGAGTGTGTGTGTACGTGTGGGAACTTTAGAATCAAGACCAGCATAACTCAATGACAACCACAAACAAACATGTTTTTACAGAATAAAGAAAATGACAGAAAAATGTTGCTAGCAGACGTCCAGGCTGTGAGCAAACCGAAGTGCCTTCTCTGCTGTGCTCAGGAGTGACTGCTCATTCATGGAAGCACAATAAAGCATAAATAATCTATGCTGACACATCTCCACGCAGCCACTGAGCAGGAACCAATCCTTCAATAGATTATTCATGCCTGGGCGGAACAGGTGACCTTGAGGGTTGGCAGGGTCGCCATGACTAACAATAAGACATGTGACACCAGTCGAGGCCACTAATTCGTCGCCAGATACAAAGCAGGAAGCACAGTGTGAAATACTACCACCCCCCCACACCCTCATCACACACACGCATACAGTCAGCATATAAAGTTCCCAGCTAACAGGGAACATTCTCAGAACATTGGCTAACATTCTTTAAAAGTTCTCTGCGAGTTATCAAAAACATTCTTGCAGAACCATGGTAGAACTTTTGAAACATTATATACCATATGTGTAAAATTTTTTATATCCTCACATAGCTAGTGGAATGTTAATACAATATCTAAAAAACGGATGTTTTGCATGATCCCAAAACTTTCAAAAAACATTTTTCATGTTTCTGTTACTTAACAATCACACAAAATTGTACAGAAATGTTCAAAATCCTTCTTCAACTGATTGACTATATTAATGGCGCATGAGATGACTGCTCGCACTTACAGTTAAATGCCGAACGCTGTATTGGCAGTCTAATGAGCCAACCAACATAATGAACACAGTCCTACGCTTCATCCAGAAGCTCATTTGAGTTTTAACCAGAGAAACTTCTTAGAGAGACAGTAAGTAGAATTTAGGCCACTTAGGAGTCTGAAGGCAGTTAACAAACGCATCACACTCCTCGTTACAGAGGCGGATTTGACATGCCAGGTTTTCTGTCTTTCCTCATTGCTTCCCTGTCTCTCAGAAGGATTTGGGTGCCTGTGTGCTTTATTTGATTCTCCAGCTGGGAAAGAGAGTGAGCGAGACAGAAAGAGAGACAGATAGTGTACACTGACTGGGTGCATTAGGGCTTCCTGCCAAATCTTTTATTAGCATCTCGTTTTTCAGTCCTGTCATTTTGATTCTCTGTGCTCATTCGCCAGTGACCCCTCCAGATCTCAGCACCATGCTACCAACTTCCTGTTTTCTTTTGGCCTCACCGACCAACATCAATTTCCTCCTTCTCTCTCAATCTACTGCCAGCGGGGGCAGATGGAGTATGTGATGGTACAAGACAGCGATTACAAATCAGCCCTTATGTCAAGATTCAAAACAACGCCTGAACTAGATGTAAAACAAGGAATAAGACAATCAAACTAATACTAAACATGCTAACAAACTAAAAAAATGAACTTGCTAAAGGAATAAATGAACTTCTGAAGTTTGAACAGTTTGATCAACTTATCTAGACCATCTGAAGGCCATCTACTTCCCACCTAACAATGTTAGGTTGTAAGAACATTTCCCTAACGTTCCATTAAGTAACACAAATGTTTAAAATGTTTTTAAAAAGTACTAGGAATGTTCAAAATGTTACAAGAACATAATCTGTAACATTTTTAAAAGGTTTCCCAATAAACTTAAGAATAATGTTTTTGATATTTACATTTATACATTTGGCAGAAGCTTTTATCCAAAGCGACTTACATTGCATTATACTACACATTGTTTCTGAGTATGCGCAATCCCTGGGATCGAACCCATGACCTTAGCGTTGTTAACGCCATGCTCTAACCACTGAGCTACAGGAAAGATATTTATGATATAAACTAATAAAGAAGTTCTACATATAAAACGTTTGACTGCATTTTTGATACTTTGACAGAACTTTTAGAGAATGTCTGATTTCAGAGAAATCAGAATGTAAGCTGTTACATATCTGTGCACACTGGCCTGTCACTGAAACAGGAGTGACACTGAGGGTGGTGTGGATGTGGATGTGGAGCGGGGCTGAATCACAGTGGGGTGGGCATGGAGAACAAAGACTCTGTGTAGAGTGTGATGCGGTTGCTCAGCGTGGGCAGGGCAGCATCGGAGAACATGCACCTGTGCTTTGAAAGACTGGGGTGCAGTTTGTAGGGTGTGTGTGTGTCGTCGGCCTTGTACTTTCAAAGCTTAGAGAGCAGCTGATAAAGGTCCTTCAGGTCTGTATGACATACTGCTGTCACACCTGTGTGTGTGTGTGTATTAATATTTAAAAAACGTTACTGCAAAAACATTTTTTAATAACTTTATACAAATTTTTAGAGAATGTTAGTCAATGTTCCGAGAATGTTCCCTGTTAGCTGGGAATACACCTACATGCAGGTTAACCAAAAAGTTCCTTCCCTGAGTTCTTGAGTTCATGAACACATCCACGGATCTAAAAACAAACACACCTAACGCACATACGCTTAAACATATTGAACCTGAAATTTATGGTTGTGTCCGTTGTCCTACAAGAATGTCGGCCTCTCTTTCATTCCTTGCTTTTCGAGATAATGTGTGTGTGGGGGGGGTGTCATCAAATGCCGATGGACTCCGGGAAGGCTCTTCAACAAGCCTTCAGAAAACGCTGAGGGAAGGCGGAAACGCTTTAACTAAAGCTACGGACAATGTCTTTTGATCAGACGCTTTTTTCATTAGGCATTTTCTGAGCCAAGCAGCAGGCAGCTAATGCCTGGGTAAATTCCTCTAAGCCGAGGCCTCGGGGTAGCCCGCCCTCAGCGCAGACCACGAACGAGACGGCTGCAAACAAACACACAAAGCTGAATCGATGTCCAATCACAGGCCGGACCTCCTTAAAGGAGGAAGTTATTGAATGAGACAAAAGCAAAGGCTGAGGAACGGTCGCATGGAGGTTAGCGAGGGGATGTTTGTCCCTCGCAGCAGGGGCTCCGTCTGGACCTATGGACTTCAGCTCTCACCTGTGGTGGTAAGATGTTTTGGCCTTTGAAAGAGAATGTGCTACCCTTCACTACACGCACATGAAAGGGACGTTGGGGGTGGAGAGCTATTTATGCGACTCGCTGGATACGTCGCATTTCAAAAAAGCGTATTCATCTGTGTGGGCACTTGAGTGTTTGTGCGTTCCTCTGTGTGTGTGTATTGCTGCATTGGTGGACTCAAAGAGAGTGAAATTGGGTCCATTATATGGTGTATAGTTTTCTGTACGCGTGTTTACACGTTGGCTCATAGCACTGTGCCTGGCGACTGTGTTTCTAGGAAAATGCATTACATGCGAGTCACCTGCTTGTAATGTTGTTTACCAGCAAAAAAGGACTTAGCATTCCCGCTTTATCTCAGTGATCACACACACACACACACACACCTACCTATACACACGCTGGGTTTTCATGATTTATAGGGACATTCCATAGACATAACCGTTTTGATACTGTACAAATTGTACGTTCTATCCACCTACACTAACTCTACCCTTAAACCTAACCCTCACAGAAAACAATGATTTATAAGTTTGTTTCCTCATAGCTAAAAAATGTCAAAATTTACCATGAATACCAGAACCACACACACACACACACATTCTCCACACTCTAGATGAGTTTACACACAGCTTCAATTGATTAAAGCCAGAACAATCTGTCTGCCATGTTTGCTTGCATTAAAAGCACTTCCTATCAGATTATTAATGCAGGTTCAGCCTTCCAGTAATTCCAAGAGCAGAGAGAAATTGTGTTCACCTTTATGATCTTTGTTTTTTTAATTATATTTTTAATTATTATTGCCCTAAGCATTAACTTTGACACGTGCAGTTTTTGCTACAGACAAGAATAATATTACAAGTCACAAGACATTAAGAAGATTAAAGCTATAACTTCTATAAACAATCAGATGATTTTCACTTCATTTCCAAAAATTACATGAACATATCAGCTAAAACAGCAGATCTGCATCCTGAAATCTTTTATCTTAAAATCATTTATCCACGACACGTATTATGTTCATTACCGCAACAAATGCCCCCCTCAACAAAACGAAAAAATACACCATTCATTGTCATTCAGTGTCATTCAGGGTCCTTCTGTTGTAAGTGTGACACTCTGGTTAGCCATTAACAGATTACATCATCTTCCTTTTTGTTAACAGATAAAACGCAAACACATTCTGTCCTTTCATTCTATTCATTGCACAAGTGAAGCCTGTGCTTCACTCGTCAAATTAAAAATGCAGAAAAACACATCCTGCCTACTGATCAAAAAGGTTTAAAATGTCTAAGAACACTCGGATGTCTTAATGTAGCCTTGTTCTCAAACACAAAAACTGAGTGGACACACTGAAATATCCACTAAGCCGGCTTCTGTCATTCAAACCGCCTGAGATTCAGTGGCTGAGTGGACGCTAGGCAGGAAGTGGGCAGGACACAAAAGAACCGTTGCACCACGCAAGGACGGTAAACGATTTCCAGTGATGTCCACCTGCACAGAGGCTGCAGAAATGAAAAACGAAGGCGGAAAAAACAGGAGGAGATTTCTGGCCCATCACACACCCTCACATGTGATGTAAACATTCAAAAGCTGAAGTAACAAACAGGTGGGAGACGAGCGCACCTGTGTGAACAAAATCGAGCTATTACGAAGCTGTGTGAATGAAGAACAACGCTGGCGGTCTGAATGAAGTCATATGTGTCATTTAAGCTTTTGTAATTATGACGGAGGAAGTCACGCTCGTGCTGGGTGAAGCTTTTGTAATGTATTTGTGGTGTGAGATGTAGTTCGTTTCAAACCCTCGTCTGGCCCTTGCGTGTTCTTTACCTGCTGGCGCGGATAAAGTTGAGTCTTTGAAAAGTAGAAAAATGGGCGGCTGGATTCTACAGGTGGGAACGAACCGGACAGCAGGTGCAGGCACAGACAGCCAGATCTTCAGTGAATCAAATTCCATCGTTTCAATAATAACTAATTACACTAACGAACACACACAAAACACCTTTTTCAGTAATTGTATTCATCTGTTTTAATTTTCCCAAATGGAAGTTGTAAAATATTCTCTCTCTCTGTATTTTAATTTCTAATAACATAAAGCTCCTAAAAACGATGACTCATCGAGTAATTATAAAAACAACCGACCCATCGGTAAAGGAAACACAGCAGATAGAGGGATGGTTACTCATTTGATAATTACTACATTATCTGGCTATATAATGGCTCTTTTCATTTACAGGGCATGAATGCTGTCCATAGCTTTTTCAGAAAGCAATTTTAAAATGTGTTATTGTTGTGAAAGCAGTCGAATAAATTGTAAGAATATGTAAATTAAACTTCTAAATGTACAAATAATACAATCATGATAAAACCTCAAATAAAAGGGATGAATTGTTTCAAAAAGAAAAAACGCATATATGTTTCAGGTGCTGTTTTGTTACACCACTCGAAGACTAACAAACACATCCCAACTAACAGGAAATGTTCTCAAAACGTTTGCTAACATTCTGTAAAAGTTCTCTCCAAGTTACCAAAAAAGAGTATTTTATAACAATATATATCATATATGTGAAAAAATGTTATTCTTCAGTTGTTAGTGGAATGTTTTAAAAATGTTACAGAATTAAACAAATCTTTGAATAACGTTCTTGAAACCAAAAGCAACGTTAATACAATGTTTAAACTACTGAATGTTTTGAATGTTTTAGACCTTTAACATTTTTGTTACTTAACAGATACGTTAGGGAAACGTTCTTAAAACTTTAAATTGTTAGGTGTGAGTGATCAGGCATGTACAGTGACTGAGCGCAGCTAACTCTACTTCTACATCACTTCCTGTCATGTAAATGTCACTCAGTCTACAATCATTCCTTCCCTGCTGTTTTCCCACAATTGGATTTAATACTTTTCCACGTGTCACCACAACGCTTCCCCGGAGTTCCGCGCGGAGGAAGAGGATTATAGGTCTGTCAATTATCTCTTCTCCGGCACGCCGCCGGATCACAGCAATGCGGCAAACGAACTAAACAGATGCATTCAATGATGTTCAGTCACTCATTACTAGATACAGCGTGTTATCCATAGTCCTCATGTGTACCTGTAAAGTAATGGAGATGCCTTTAACCCCATTATGTGATGCAGGGGTGATGGATGCTGTAAAGGGTGAAAGAGGGAAGGGACAAACAAGATAAGGCGTGACCTTTTAATGAAGACAAGCCCACGATAGACAAGAACAGTGAAGATGGAGGAGGGAGATAGA
>JAZGTJ010013895.1:0-14569 GCA_036877575.1 Botia almorhae
CTAATTCTGCTTTTGCCCTTGTGATGGTTAAATTTGGGGTGGGGTTATGGGTGGACCTTCGTGCTTGCTTTTTCAAATAATCATACGTTTTTGTTAGATTCTCGTAGTATGATTTGCCACTGAACAAAAAAAATGTGCATTCCTATCTTTTCTACATTCTTCCATTAGAGCTGTAGGAAATAAAAAAATGACTTATTTTACATATAAATAATAAAAGAATAAATTAATTTTAAAATAAAAAATAAACTTATTTTACATATAAATAATAAAAAAATTACCAACAGCAATATCTATGATAAGCCATGTTGAATCATGGGTCCAATGAACCTGGTTTAGATGGACATTGATAGATGGATAATGCTAGACTTCATCCAGCTCCTCACATTTTCCTGGACTTTACTCCATCTTTCTCTGCTTGCAGGTTTAAAGTGCTATTTTTGCCCTCTGAGAGGATGTTTGGGAAATCCCTGCAGCCCGTTTGCAGTGTGGAAATGTTTCGCGTTCAGTCTGTGAAATAAACGCTTCTGTTTGTGGAGTTGTTCAATCAGTAACAATGTCTACCATAAATTGAATTTTATGGTACAGCAGGACCTATATACTGTCATTTAAATTAAAACAACTTTTCCCTTCTAGGAATATAAGCAAATACAGTCACGTGTTTTAACCAAAACAAATATTACACGGTGGAACTGAATTCAATATGTTTGGTTTATTTTATGTCTCGTGTGTCTCGCGAAGGTTTTCATGAAGTCTGCTTTCAGTTGCTTGTCAGAATTCATCTTGTTTAATAAGATCTTGAACAGTTTGGACAAGCAGTTATCTCCGTTCTGCTGAGAAAAGAAGACGTTAGTCTGGAATGTTCTCTGCAGTGTTTAATAAACATGTCAACAAGTCATTTTAGTAGATATTATCAGTGTGTCAAACATATTTGTGACATTATGCCTTATTAGGCATATTATGGCTTATTATATAATAGCCAGCATTGCAGCATTGGAGATGTACTATGCTAAAATATTTTTAAAATATATATATTTTTTTATATGTTAAAAATATTTTTAATATATACGTTTTTATGTATTAAATGTGTATTTCAGCTCAAAGCTTATTTTGTCACCTTTTAGGAATGAGCTAGCATATACATTATCTCAAACTAAAAGCCTCAAAAAACTCCAATTTCAATTTCATGGGGTCGTAAACATTTTTCATGTCTTACTGAAAGCAGGTGTTAGCTGATCTTTTCAAAATAATTAGCCAGTCAGACAGCATTAGACACTGGCCAGCTAGCCTATTAAAGAGTTAGCGGCAGCACACGTCAGTCTGAATCAGTTTAAGAAGTAAACATGGTCACATATTAAATAAATTTTCCTTTATTTATGTGTTTCACTCTGTCACCTGGCTGATGGATTTCTTTTTAGGACCAAAATAACAAAAAATGCTCTGTTTTTTTCATAAAATGTCGCCTTTTAAGGGATGCTAATACCCTTCACCCTGCAGCCAGGCTTCTGTTGCTGTATTCTACCATGTGTCGTTGAGGTGGCATGCAAAAGCTTATCACATACACTCACTGCTCCACACCAAGTGTAATGGATTCTGCCTTCAGGATTAGACTGAAATATCTCAACAATAGCTAGTAGAAGGCTGGTGCTTGGGCACAATTTCTGTTTTTTAAGCATTTTTAAGCATTAAACTCATTTCTCATGGTGAGCAAGTGGTCGAAAACTGGATTTTTAAACAGAGGTTATTATAGTGCAGATTTAGCATGTAGGGATTTGCATGGTTATTAGCTAGAATGTCGACATTGTATTGCATGGGGCTCCAATGCTGTAGTTGGCATAAATCACCTCTAGTCAATGTGTGTAATTTTTTTTGCTCTGTTTCTAAAATATTTACCCATATTTCATCTTAATATTTTTACAATAGATTACAAGTAAACCACTGTGGCACGGAAACCCCCAACTTTGGTCGTAACCAATGGCGTAAATTTGAGGGCTTATTCCAATTCATACAAAAAATTTACGCATTCACCAAGCTCCTGCGTTCAACGCTGTTACATGTTATTTTTAGAAAAATGATTTTGAATTTTACAAATGAATTTGTAAAATAAAAAGAAATTCAGGTCCTATATTGGATTTCAGGAAAGTTTTTGTTAACTGGTAAAAACAGCAGCTCTACTACAATTTATGTGCAAGAGCTGTAAAGCCAAAACAGCCACAGCAATTACAAGTGTGATTATGTAAATAGTCAGCAAATGTAGTCAGCTAATGTTATAAACATATATTTAAATTATGCATTCATATTCATACAATGGATCTCATTTATGCGTGCACATAGTCCTGTCTCTGCTTTAATACAGTCTAGATGACATGTTTTATTAGAGGATTTTCTATTCTGACAGATCCTGGAGAGAAATTTAAGTGAATGATAAAAAGCAAAGCCTGTTGCATTAACAGGCTGATGAATTTTTCAGGAGCTCAGGGGACTTTGTGGCTTCAACTCACCCACGGGGGTCATGTGTTTTATGAACACGACAGACCCTCTCACTCAACTGCATCTCTGCAACGTACCTATAGGGGGAGCGCTTGTAACATATATTGCATCGAAAGGGACTGTGATTTCCATGATGAATTGTGTATTAACAGGAATTATCATACATTTTTAAACAGATTACAGTCTTTCTCGTCCTCTCTTCTCCTCTCTCTGTATATGTATGCACATAGGCAGAAATAAAATATTATTTGCATATATTTTAAGACACAAATTTATTGGTTAATTTGTGAGCTGCACAAACATGAAGAAGGTTAGAAAAGGTTTACTGCAGTTAGATGAGTCTGTTTAGAAGCCCGACGTGAAAAAGCAATTTAACAATTGCTGATTTCATCCATTGTTAGTGAATCAAGGAGACACTTCGAAATGAGATGTGCATCTGAGCACGAAGATTAATGGCACCTTTGAACTATTATATTACAGCACCCAAAATAATCACGGCTGCACTGCTAATGTTCAGTTTGATGAGTTCCTTCCTAAGCAGGAGAGAGAGCGAGAGCGAGAGAGAAACACAGACTGCACACTTCATTGCTCTGAATGTCCTTGAGTGACTGCGGTGGGTATTTCTGGGTACCAGCTGCTCAGATCAGCTAAGATCAACTCATTAAATGGTGGTGTTGTAGTTTGGCGTTAATTTTTTGATGTTAATGATGCAGTGTGTAAGTTATGCACTGGTGGCACCATACTGAAAATTAAACTAAATATTTAGGTTACCCAAACATTACATTGGTCAGACAAACAGGAAGCCCCACCCCAAACACATGCCATTGGTTGAGCCGGAAGTGACAAGTAAAATATGAATACAATACGGTTAGCACTATGTTTGTTGATCAACAACATTAAAGTGCCACATCCGTAAACAGAAAGAAGACCCGGCGACTTTATTGTGTGTGCTGAGGGTGGTGAAGCGTTTGTAGCTTGTTCTAACAGCAGTTGCTTACAATTTATCTTGACACCACATTAAGAAAATAACTCCGCAAGTGATTAAACAAAGATAGTGATAGAGAGCAAAAGTTACAGATTCCAAAAGTTACAGATTGCTTTAATTATGGCAACTGCCATCATCTTGGGTAACTTTTATCCCTGTTCTCTATTGGTTCAGAATGTCAGGGGAAAGGAGAATCCAGTCTAGTCTTTTGAAACGAGGGTATTGTGATAAATACTGTTTTCTGTATTAAAACAGTCAAGCTTAAAGTTAAGTTCCTCTGTTATGGGATGTTAGCTTCACGGCTGGTTTTGTGCTTGTACTAACTCCAGCTGTGCTCATATTGTCCTCATTCTCATCTGTGAGGCTACTTTTTACAGTTCTTTTTACATTTACAGCATATTTTAGTCTTAGCAGCTTTATACCATCTAATCAGTGATTTTTGTGTTCAAAAACAAAACAAAACAAAATCTCCTTTTGTGCTTGTGAGGTTATAGTGTTCTGTTGGAATGTGGCGTAGTACCAAATACGGTGCCAAGAAGCTTGTTTATTAGATCAAATTACTTTCCAATTAGTTTTCCATGTGTTCTTTGCACTATAATGACTCATCATACCTATATGTAAAGGACACATTTTTTTATCCAGTCCACAAAATATAATCAGTATTATTAATATTTTATGCGGATATGCTTGTAAAGAAAACCCTACCTTTCTGTAGCTTACTGTTTTCTTGTCCTTCTGTTGCATTGTGGGTACATTTTCTGAAACACGCATCATTTGTTGCAATCGGCTGAATACATCTGCCCCATTCTGCTTTACATGCTGACTGCGGGGTTTATCGCGCTGTAGATGGGGTGTCCTCGAATCAGTTGCGGATCAGTGCATGCAGTATTATGCATGCACACTGCTCCAAGTAATATTGCATTTGATTGTGTTATGAATAAAATGTAATTCATATTCATTGAGTTGTACGAGAATGTGCACAGTGTTTTTTTCAGCTATGGCCATTTTTTCACCTCAGGGGTCGACACTGTGTTGTAACACATCCTACATTTATTTTTATGTCTTAAATGCATTTTATGTGCCAGTTTTATTTCCACTGAATTAATAAAAAACGTAATGCACACACACACACACACATTTATGCTACATATATACATATATATGCTGGGCATATATATATGCTATCATTAATGGTCAATTTAAACTAGTGAGAGTTTGTAAAGTGTGTTTTAAGAGAGTGCATTTCCACAGGGCCAAAAGGGCCAGACTTTAGGTTTATCACCACTAGGCGGTGCTGCGTTTACATCCAAACTAGTTCTTTTTGATTTAGCTGTTGTTGGCTTCCTATTTCTCTTATATTCCCCTTATGTGCTTTCTCGTTTAATGCTTCAATGATTTCAGTGTCAATTTCCATCAAGCTCCTGCCAGATATCTTTGACAGAATTACTTGGAAAACTGGAGAAGTCAAACTACAAAGTGCCTCAACAGAATTTGGTAGAACTTAGTAGTAGTTGACAAGTCAAATGTTGGTCTTTCTTTTTGATAGGGAAGATTAAGATGTTAGAAAAAGTGTGAATTTTAGCCTGTAAATTGTTCATCATCATGTTTGAATAAGGGCCGCTATAGACCAAACTGTCAGGAGTTTGCCAGAGGGTCCATCCTAAAGTTAAGTCAGTCTTAATCTTCTGTGTCCTAAACGCAGATCCAATTGTGTGGATTTGGAAGAAAACATCTAAGAAATGCCTGCTTCCTGCTTACAAACCTAATTAATGTGCAAAATATTAGACCTTAGTTTACATCACTATAATAATTTTCCTGTTTGCTTTAAGGATATTAAAAGTTCTAGTGTTTCCTTTAAATAAAACAGGGGTCTTAACCCCATTATCCTTCAATATCCAATATTGTCCTGTTTGAAATATCTCCATATTTAAATCTCCATATTCAATAAATCATCTCCATATTACTAAACCTCTTCTATTCTTAATCTGCTCTGAGTAGATACTGAACCTCGGCCACCAACCAATGAAAGCAAGCTGTCTGATCAACTATTGTTCTGATTGGCTGGCTGATATATCAGCCAGTGGTAAACCAGTCAGTCAGTGGTAAACCGATTTAAACTGATACAGATTTTTGGGAAGTGGTCATGTAGTCCACACACATTTTTTAGTAATTTCTTTGGAGTTTGTAGTACAACCTATTGCAGAGACTGGCATTATATTAATAAAATGAGCTGCCACTTGCCAGGCAGTCTGTCTTGCTGAAGTGTAACATTAATTTTAGGTTCACCTGCTCCTTCAGGTCATGTGTAAATGGGCTGGAATAGGCTATAATGTGAACCAGACTCATGTCAATAACCAAGAGACTAGTCTGCAATACTTGTTGAAATCATCTCCGAAGCATTTCACTTTCCTATCACTATATAAATGCAATGATTAATTTATGAATGTCTAGTCAAGCAAGAGGCTTCTGTGCTATGATGGAGTTCAACCAGGAGGTTAGGGAAACTCTTTACACCAACACACAGCTCCACAGAAAGCACAGCTGACTGGAACACACACTGCATTTAAATGACTAGTCGGGCAGATAATACATGTGATCCCACACACAGGTGATGTGAGTTCAAGTCCAGCTCATCCTGAATTTTTCTCTTGCTATGTTTAAAATAGAATATTGGAATATTACTTAATGAGTACTGGATAGTATGTATTGTATATTACATGCTGTTTTTCAAAGGTATTAAAGCAAAACAGAACACATAATAAATAATTCACTTAAAGCCAGAAATGGTAAAAACTGCAAAAGACAAACATCTTTAAAGAAAAGTGTAAATGACTATTGCACTATATTAAAAGTGTTCTGAAATAATGACAGCTTTGTGTGGGATACAAAAAAACCTGTGCCATAAGTACCATGTTTGATTTGAGGTTAGGTGAACATTATTACATTTTGCTCTGTCCCATGCACAAAGCTGTTGTTGTTATTATATAATGTTATTGAATATGTTGGTTTTATAGTGCTTTATGTAATTTTTGTAGGTTTCCTGTGTTGCATGGAAAAATAACAGGAGCAACATGAGGGCATGTTAATAATGATAAAATTGCTCTATTATTCCCATAAATCAAGTGCTGCAATCAGTTTGCATTCACAGCTGAACCACCACATTGAAGCTCATGGGAGTAACTTCAGCATTTGCTGAATGCTGGAAATATGTGGACTTATGTTTGTGCCTGAGAAACAAATTAAACTTTAATAGCACACTCACAAACTCGCTTACAAAAAGAAGGAATCTTACAAACATTCAGAAATCACACATATGCACTCTAAGATGTTTTTTCCTCAAGTTGCCCTCAAATTTTGAGAACTTTGAGAGAATATGATGCTCTGCAATATTAGTTATGAGTACATAATAGCCCAGGTGATGACTTCAAAGATAATGGAACATGTTCTTTTAGCCTGGTCTCCTCTAACTGCTTTGGGAATAGCTTTTGGTTGAAGTATCTGGTTTAATGACAGTGAATGTCTGCTTGTGCAGCTCATAAACATCTTTTTCATGTGTCTGTTTGCATATGTGTTGTCTAGGAGGTTAATTATAACTTTCTTAGCCTACAGCTCATCTCCAGGGTTTTATTCTTTAGCACAAAAAAGGCTCTTCTCAATAATAATGAGCATCATCAAAAAGGAACTAACAGAGGAGAGATTTGCTGGGATTTCACAGTCTCCCATAAAACATCTGTATTTTTAGGTTGTTTTTAAAACCATATTGTGCATTAGAAATTGCAGCCGAGGAAATTTAGGTTAGTAGATCAACCTGAAGTAATCAAACATAATTCTCAATCACAAACTATTTTACTTCTGTAATCTCACATATTTCTGAGTGAAACAGTGTATTCAATGTTTTCCTGTTTAAATCCTGGACTTGACTTGAATACATACCAGAAAGTTTATTTGTATACTAAAAGAAGATTTTGAAGAAATGTTTTTATTGTTACAATAAAGTTCTTATTGATTTGGACAAGCACAGTTTGAAGTCAATTTTAGTAAAAATGTGATTCAGATTGGCTTAAATATGTTTTTCTGTGATGTGTTCAGTTTTTTTTGTCATGAAATAAAAAATAGAAAGATCATTTAACCACCCTGAGAAATAAGTCTTATAAAAATGCTCAAGTAAATTTTTTAATTAATTTGCCATACTACTATACATCTTCTAAATATAAACTAAACATAAAATTATGTTATAGGCCATTTTGTTGTCACATGACAAGTAAACTTGTGCAACTGAAGTAGCGCTGTACTCGACGCTCTCTCACAGTACTTTGATGTCATATAACGCTGTTTAAAGTCAAACACACCTAATAAAGAATTATAATCGGGTGTTCCGAAGGGTGTAACACACACTAGTGACACATCTGAAGGGTGCAGGTGGCAAGGAAAGACAAACGTCACTTTATTTCCATAACATTAACCTGATGCAATTCTAGCACTCCGTCAGCTGCTATAGAGAAACAATTGCCTGTCACTGATGAGATCATTGTTGCAAACAAATATCAAATATAGCCTTCCTTCATAGACTATTAACATATGTTATAGCATCTACACTGTGACTTCATGTTACACTTGGTAAAATGCATCAACAAAATTCTGAATTGTGAGGACACGCCCCCCAGGATCACATGTTCATAAATGGCATACGTTTTTTTGTTGCTCACTTTTGTTTGATGTGACCCTGCAGATTGTCAGGGTTACATGCTGTCTTGTTTTGTTTTCATGTCTTTTATTTTGAAGTTTAGTTTTGTAGTTGTAGTTTATGGTCATTGTATTCTTTAATGTTACCCCACCCTAACTGTGTCCAAGTGTTCCTTGTTTCCCCTGATTAGTCAGTATTTATACTCTTGAGTTTCTAGTGTCAGTTTTGATGGTTATTGTTTGATGCTATGGCATTTTCATGGATTATTCATGCAGGTTCATGGTTATGGTCCCATACTATGATTTATGTTTCGATTCATTAAATCACCAACATCTGCACATGAATCCACATCAACTTTTCTTTTAAGTTTGTGGCACAAACAGTGTCACCCTCCTGCACAGAAAGACAACCGTAAACCCACAGGACTGTGTCAAGGTCAGTAGGTTACGCTAAAATTACATTGTGGTACCTTTTGATGACAGGCTGTCAAAAACTACAAACAAGTTTCCATGATATTGGTCATACAAAAACAAATTTTCTTTACCTTGAAAAATGTTTGAAAATAATGATTGATATTTGTGCACTTGTGTATATTGATATATTGAAAACACTTAAAACACAATAATAGAATGTTTAAAAACAACTTTCTGCTTAATGGTTATTCAACTTTGCATTTGTAGAAGCATTAAATCCATTTTTAAATTATATAAAATATTTTTCTCTAAGAATTGAACATTTTAATGGCTTAACACTTTAAATAAAATATTTCTTACAAGATTTCTTTTTTTTTATCTGACATTTTTATTAGTGATTAACCCTAGCTCTTAGCATTTTTATGGTCATTGCATAAATGACCATAAACTTTTATTAGAAGGTTAAATCTCATTTATTTCCTTTGCTCACTGCTGAGACCATATAGTTATAAATAAAGTGAGCCCTTGTTCTTTCTGCTGGAGTGAAGAATGATTCATGACCGATTGTTCAGCTCTGTGTGGCCTGCACAAGATTAACTCCTCACACCAGCTGAACTCGATGTACTTGTGCCAAAGTGGGTAATCTGTTAAACTGTGTAATTCATGTGTTTGACAGTGGTTTTGTCAGGTCGATCTAGCTCTTCTCTCTGATCAGGACCTGATGGTTATGACCGGTTTAACTGTAGGACTGTAAGTCACAAAGCCCAATGATAGAACTTAGGCTGATGTATTATTGATTTTGTCATCTGTTTATGAAGTTATGTTGTCTGCCATTGGTTTGCAATGTGGTGATTTGTTTTTGGGGTGGAATAGATGGAAAATATGGATTATTGCTGAAGAAGTATAGCTGTCTTCTAGAGTAATGTTATTTATATATATATATGTATTTTAAATGAGGTGCTAAGCAGCCTTACTTTAAAGAACTGGGCCATCTTCCCAGAAACAGATTAAAATGCATTTACTGAATAATCACCATAGGTTTAGTTCAGGTCTAAGTTTAATCTTGTAATTGGTGATTAAGTGGACTTAATTAGATCTGCTTTCCGGGCTGAGCGATTTTTTTTAGACAAAATCTATGTGGACTTTTGACATCAGTTTTTTTTAATAAGGATGTAATAATGCTGGCTGTTTATGAAGCCAGCAGCATTTATGATGTTCCCAGCCAAATCTTTTCTGCAACATTCCTTGTGGAGTGTCTATATGGAGAAAAGAATACTGATCATGGCATGAGCATTGAAAGGGATAGTTCACCTAGAAAAGAAAATGTATCCCTTATGTTCCATGTAAAGAAAAGTCAAGTGTTTCGAACCCAGAATGTTTAACGTTTATGTCCAAGCTGGCCCTTTTCTATTCAGTGATAGCCTACAAATGTCAAGTACCAAAACTCATAACTGCGTTAATGGTGCTTGTATATTACTTTTGTCATTTTTATAGGTTGACCGTCTGATGTATAGGAAATAAAAAAACAACACCCAAGAGTTATGGACCAATGAAACTTGTCAGCCCCTGGTCACTGTATGCAATTGTTGTATGACAAAAGAGCAGCGTAAACATTCGTTAAAGTGTCTGCTTTTGTGTTCCACAGAGGAAAGACAGTCATACAGGATGGATTGAGTATTTCTGATGCACATTCGCGTTTGTCGTAATATATTATTGAGGACATCTTATAGACTTGCATTGTCTTCATTCTAGACTAATGGAGAATTTTTATTCTCTAAAACATTCAAATCTGTTGACATTTGCCTTTGGAATTTATCTAAAGTGACTTACCACATGTTCAAGGTATTCAAACCTTGTGTGTTCTCTGGGAGTCAAATCCATAACCTTTGTGCTGCCAATTTGATGCTGTACCAAACTCTGTTCAATGATCACTGTCAATAGTAGATTTGAAATGGGACCCCCTAAAATGATCTTACAAGTCAGTTTTAGAGATGTTTTAGTATTTGTAAAGACATTATAGCCAAACCTGTGCATTCACACACCCATAAAGAGCATTCAGAGCCATTTCCCACAATACCAGTCATCTACCCTGGATCACAGACACGTTCTAACAGATTATGGTTTCACTTTTAACTCCACTCCTATCCCCAGTTAAAGTATGCTGCCGTCAGCCGCCTGTGTCTCTGTACAGCCGCTGTTTAAAGTGATGCCCGATTATACAGCAAGGACATGAGCAAAGATGAGGGCCCTTTCTGCAATTACCAAAGGAGGCTAACAGGAGCCAGTTGGAGGAACATCAAAGGGTGCCGCATCAGAGAATCCGGGCCATATCGAGGTACAGAAGCTCTGAGAACCCTCATGCTGAGCTAACACGAAGAGAGCAGTACTCGTGGTCTCAAATATCCAGTTGCTTCCCTCCCAAGTGCACTACATCAAAGTCGAATTGAAAGATTTAGGGACGGCGAGTAAGTGCTGAGGGTGTAATGGTTTGAATGGGGAAAGTTGTAGTGCAAGCACAAGTGCTTTGGGTTTAATAAAGTGATGTGTAGAATTAAGTCACTACTAATGTGCCGTTTTGCATAGTTTGATTTGCGACGAGTGTAAATGTACCGTTTTTGACTCTGCTGCTTATTGGTTCTTGCTCAACCAATAGTGTTAATTTGGTGGAGGGACTATCCCAACACGCTGTAGAAATGGTGAAAGTGGGGATAATGACCTTACTTGCTCATGAATGTTAATTAGGTGATGTGACATTGCAGATCACATGTTGCTGTGACACTTGTGATTTCACTCAGGTAAATTTGGGTATTGTGAGTTTAAGTTCAATGTGCAAAGAGAAGAACTGCTACAGTAAATGCCACCTGCTGCTTTATTTCTTACTAGACGTTTATCCAAATAGCATATGCCTTTTAATTGACCAGTCGTTAACACCAATGGAAACCTTTTGTAATGTATTAAAGTAAAAATTGTTGACATTGTTAGCTTCTTGCACCACGCTCCAGAAGATTATTGATGGTTTATAATCTCATTTTTGGCACAGTTACCTCCGTATCATCTTTGTACTAGATTCTCAGTTTGCGGTCAATGCAAAAAAAGTGTCACACAGTTATGACACTTTATGGTGTTGCCAGTATCGCATTGAAATTTCAACGTCAAAACAAGAGTCATCAATCTAGTGGGACTTGGTCTTCTATTTCTTGACATCCTGCCCAGGAGCCACAGCAAATTAAATCTCTCATTTACATAGATTATTTATTAATCCACTGCTTTTATCATTTGTAGCTAAATGAGAATAATGGGTAGTGATTCTCGGCATATAGACATGCATGCAGAAAACGTTCTCACAAGAGTTATGAAGTAGAGACAAGGGAGTTTGTGATGATGTACTTAGTGAGATGAATCATTCACGACAGACTTCAAACAACATCTCACGCACAAAATTGAACACTTTCAAGAATGAGTTATGAGATCAGACCGAATTTTCAGACTGTAAGTAAAGACACTGCTCCACTATCAGCACAACTTTCATTCAAAATGATAGTTACACACCAAAGTTTAATACTTTGGATTGTTTAAGCATGAGGGATAGTTATAGTGAAGCCTACAGCAGATACCTCAGCAGTATCACCTTATGTAAATGCATTTATTAAGTGCTGAATAATCAGACAGACACCGACATGCATAAATGCATAAACATTTTATATACACTTACACATTTTAATTGTTACTCTTGCTTGGTCGTTCAACAGGCATATTTTAATGTATCGGCCTGTCAATGTAGAGCATTAGTTTGGATCAGCACTGAGACAGAGATGATATGTATGGTAATGTAATTTGTCTGGCATAACTGGAGGTCAGTATTTACATATAAATGGAATATGCAAACAGTAGATGTGGCTTGACTCTGTGCAGTCACAGATTTAACAGTGGATTACAGGCAATCAACATCTCGCACAACGATAAACAAAAACATAACAGGTCTTAAGCACACAACCTGAAAGATCATTTGTCCATGGCAAACTTCATTTTCAAACAGCTTTGTCCCACCATATCACATAGATTGGTCTATCAGGTGTTGAACCGTTTGTCTGGTTGTAAATTTGCCTGCTTAAATGCTTGTTTAGAGTAAGTGTAAGTGTACTTGATTTGCGAGCAATATATGGGGCTAAGTGAGGGGGACTTTATGAGCAAAGTAATATATTTGATCAAGAAGCACAAATTAAAAAAAAAAATTATTTCATTATAAGTTCTTGTATATTCTTGTAATACATTGTAATGCAATATTGAAAATTAAGTGAAATGTTTTGGCCAGTAAATTACAATTTACTGATATACAGGTATAAAGCCCCTTAATTGGTGTAATATTGTTTTAATTCTGGTCTGTATGTAATAGAAAATAAAACAACTGAGCATGTGTGATTATATGCATCTCTCTTTATATGTTCAGTACAGATATTAATATCTTTATTGGTGTACTGTTTTGATTATTACTGTGGCAGAATGATTCAAAGCAGTAAAATCTCCATTCTGTTTTTGTTTTACATCAGCACTCTGAGGATCAGATTTAAGGACTAGAACTTACCGTTGCATAAATGAGTATATTACATATAACAACTTCAACAAAAGTAGTTTGCATTCTGTGTATGGTGACATTTAATTAGCATTAAGGCTTAACAGATGAAAGATCACCCATGAATTAAACAGTCATTGATAGGATTGGTAATGCAATCGTACCTGAAATTAACTCGGCAGAGAAACAAGGGTCATGTTAATAAGATTACTATCTATTGTATTTGAACAATTTGCTCAAATACAGGCAATATATAATACAGTAGACTAGTATCAAGACCATATATAATTAAGATGATTCCTGCAAATACAGAGTCCTGATGCCAACAAACCACAAACTGGAGATATTAAAAATGAAATTACAATTAAATTGCATATAAGGACTGTTATTTAATTTAGTTCATTTTGTTTCTATGATGTTATTTCCACAGCTGAGCTAATATGGGAATTATTGCATGATGTTATCGTCATACAAAAAGCAAGAACTTCTCTGTTGTTGGTCTGCAAAAGGATTGTGCATTTCAGAAATTTAAGAGTACTTGAACAGAAAGAGACCATCAGACCGACAACCGACCAGCCTCAGTTTATTGTTTTTATGTGACATTAGGAATACACAGGCAGGCAATAAAGTGGCATCTTAATCAAATAATGGTACTGCAGTCACTGATAAATGTACTTGTAAATGCACTTTTTTTGTCTTGTGGACCAATACAAACTCAGAGAAACCTCCTTGTTTTTAGAGAGCGTATATGCGCTTCTGACATGAGGGCTATTCCAAATCATGTTTCAAATAGTATGTTAAGATCACTTAATTCGCCTAAAGCCAGCTTTGTTTGCATGAGTTCAATCCCACAATGCATAGCAACAAACCCAGTAACATTTTTCTCCATGATGACAGATGGTAGATAGAAAATTAATTACAATTCCATACAATTAAAGACATCAAATATTTGTGCGTTTTGCATTGTGCTTCGTATAGTTGACAGCTTAGCATGCTGACACCACCTCGAAATCAACTCATGAACATCAGCCGTGTGGGTTTTTATTGAGGAGGGTTATTTGTGTAGCGGGTGTGAGTGAACATCAACAACTGCTGTCCTTCCAGATCGGTCACTAATGAGGTTCTGTTTTCATTAGAATGTGGCTGCCCATGTAGAATAACAATGCAGCTTACTGAGGTTTGAAACAGACGTGATGTGCAAGTTATAACTTTCAGAATATTTCGTATCTCTGTTGTGGGAGGCACTGATCGCTGTCAGAGATGGTCTTGGGATTTCACCGAACACACATGCACACATGCACGAAACACAAAAGCGCACACACATAAACTCAAAAACCTCGGCTACATATCATACACGCCCTCTTAAATGCCACAGGGGAATAACTTTGACTGGTCTTCTTTGGTTTGGTGGTAGTTATGTGTGTGTGTGT
>JAZGTJ010013896.1:0-14568 GCA_036877575.1 Botia almorhae
GATCCCAGGGATTGCACATACTCAATGTATAGTGATCAATGTGTAGTATAATGCAATGTAAGTCGCTTTGGATAAAAGCGTCTGCCAAATGCCTAAATGTTAATGTAAATTTAAATACGTCCACTGTTACATTCTGTACCAACAGGGGGCGGTATTGTCACTCTCAGTTAGCTGCCTTTAGTCAGCCTGAACCGAGCAGTATCTTTAGCACTGCTACAGGTCCAGCCCCCTCTTCCCAAACTCTAATCTAATCTTTTTATAAGCAAAACCTCGACAAAGCGATGAAAATACCCACTTGCAGCACCAGGCAGCACTGTGGGAGTTTGATAGCATCTCCCCAGCCTTCCATCCCCTCAGAGGAAGTGGGCCTCACGTCGAAAATCGACGTGAAGATACCGACGTGAAATTTCGTCCCCGGAGTGCTGGATGCACAGCAAGAGCTCCATGACGTCAAACAGACAAACAACGGAGTCCCGCCGAGAGTCTGTCGGCCCAGCACGACATGCAAATGAGACGTACTAAGAGGCGCATGAAGCTCATTAAAAGCGATCTCCTGAGGAGCACAGACATGCTCAACCACAACAAACACAAACACTTGACAGATGACAACTTGACAGGAGCAATTTTGGGTATTACGCAAAAGAAAACTGAAATTCTAATGTGTGCTTTCAAGTTTGAAACGTCTAAAAATATGGAGAAAGTATATTAAAATCTTGAGGGACAAAAAACAAAGTTTGTTTTTAAATCCCATTTCAAACTGACTGACTTCACTGGCATTTTTCCAGTGATTATATAGGACCCATCTGTTTGGGCGGTGTGGTCAATGGAATACATGTAGACTATGTGCCTCAAGTATGTGTTGCATTCTCTGCACGGCCACAAGAGGCACTATAGCAAACATTAGCACGAACTTCAGAAACTAGCGCCTGATTCTACAGGCAGATTTTTTCTTTCAAAGCAACTACTGTCATGCCAGAGCAACGGTTTAAGGCTAATGTTAATGTCATTTATATTTATAGCTACAGTAGCTTCTTGCTAGGTAAATATCTTCTGAATACTTCATCTAGTTTAATTACCACCAGAGCGACACACGCGCACAAGTTAGCATGTTAAATGGGGGCCTGTATAGGCCAAGGATTCATGTTTGTGCGTTTTCGTATTCGGTGGTCATAGTAATGCTAAAACTAAAATGCGATTCCAAAAATCGTAATTTGATTGGCCACATATGAATTTGATTTCAAGCCTTTTATTTTTGCTGCACAGACTACAAAACAACCGAAGAGCTTTGGGTTGGATAAGCCATAAAAAATCAGATTTTTCTGCCTGTCTGAACAAAGCCAGGGAGAAAAACAGAAAACAGAGCGATGTATGTGCACGCCAGGAGCTGCGTAATTCTTGTACATCAGAGGAACATCAGAGGTTTTAGCAGCATTTGTTGAACTTGTGGTCGTAAAAAATAACTCGACATAAATCCGTGTAAGGAAAGAAAGGAAAGTGGGGGGAGGTCTGGTTTGGGGAAACTGATCTGATTGAGACAAATGTACAGGAGACACACTTTAAGACCACATGCTCTTAGTAAAACTTATAAGAGTACACTTAGCTTCCTATGGCACTGATCAATGGAAGTTTCCAAGTGATGTCAAAGCTAATAGACTGCAGCTTAGTACACTAAGTATGTTTACTATCTGTATATGAGTGCGTTTACTATCTACGTCAAGCTTATAACCAGCTAACGGGGAACGTTCTCAGAATGTCGGCTAAAAGTTCTCACAATGTTATCTAAAGTGTTCTCGCGGTAACATGAGTAGAACGTTTACTAATGTTATGTATCTATAACAAAACCGTTATTCATAAGTTGCTAGTGGAACAATGTGTACATACTTATCAACACATAAACAACTTTGTGACTGATAGCTTTTTTAATATCAAAACCAAGAGCTTGTTTAGCACGCTAATTTAAAACTACTCTGCACACTTTCAGGGACACATAAACAAAACACAAACTTTTGATTGATAGCCCACTCCTCTGACCTGCTCTTATATGAAAACAAAACCAGCATGAAATTTAAACCCTTCAGCGTTTTACAACCCCTGGCTTTGTTGTGTTGTCACACGGCTACGCTAGTGAAAAGCTAATGCCTGTCCACAGCCCTCCATCTCTTGTTCGTTTGGCCCCTGGGTCGCGCTTCAACAATGACCCCTGCTTCTGATTCAAGGGCTCAAGTTCACTCCGTGGCCTTCGACCCGAAATCGGAGCTCAGTTTCAGCCCACATCAAAGCTCGGCTAATCAGGGCTTGTGGAAACCAGATAGCGCTTTAGGATAATTAGGCGGACTAGCACGCACAGACATTTACACACATGTTGAAGGCTTTAAACGTGACTAGATTACACTAGAGATGTGTAACGGTGATTAAAACTGTGCTGCTGAGACCACACGACTAGTTTCCTGTCTACAAATGTATAGAATACTCAAAGATGTCTCTGAGTCATATACAAACACTGGAGTCTGGCGGGCGACTCTTTGAGCGCTGCATCTTAACCATGTGGTCTTCATGCCGGGAATTTTTAGCGGTTTGGCCGAGGATGATGATTAACTTCAGTGTAACTTGTATTAAATGGAAGCGTTATGTTGAGTATTGGTCTAAATTTAAAAATCATGTTTATTTAGTATTTTTGGTACGTTTAGGGAAATTTCGTAGGAAATATCCTCAATTGGTGTTATACAGAAAATACAATATGGTTGCCTCACGCGTTCTTTAATGCTTTCTTTAACGTTTCTACAACTTTACATTTTTAACGCTTTTATTACATAATATAAGTAGTGGGGAAACGTTCTAACAACCTAAAATTGTTAGCTGGGTATTACCCACAACCCCCTGCACCATACAAGAGGACCGGTTTCTGATGGCGCATCAAGTTGCATCTTATGATAGAATATAATACTGATGTACGAGTGAGTTTTACAGATGTTTACCATAACCGTTGCAGTACATACTTTTCGTACGTAACACAAGTATGCAAACTGGGATTCGCACTAAACCTACCATACTACTCCTCAAGTAGCTAGAGTGTGTGGACACCACTTCTCTGGGGTCAGTGTATTTTCGTTCCTCTCATCTTACAATGCCCCCTTGATGTGCGTCCACTTAACAGCCTACTCCTGTTCACCTTTTTGACCTTTTCTTTCCTCTTTCTCCACCCACTCGTTGCGCGACAAACAGCCTCTCCTCAGCTATCATAAATCAACATTTTCCTACCACCAACTCAGGCTCGGATGGCCAGACTTTGCTGCATCCGTAATGCCCCCTTTGTATTTAGGGCCTCTGTTAGGACCACACAGTACGCCTGCGCCCCACTGTGATTTAATTTTTAGCAAAGGCTTTATAGACTTTTCAATAGAAGGCGTGTTGAGGAGACACTGAACAATGATTGAGCTCTTTACCGTAATTACTGCCAGAAGTGAGAGACAACCTGTGTTACATTGTAGTGCCCTACCACACACACACACACACACACACATTAACAATTAATTAACAATTAAGGTTAATCCCAATTAATTGTGTTCAAAATAATGTTGTGGAGTAACTGACTAAAATTATTGGTGCTACTAACCTAACAAAATTTGTAAGTAGCTGTACTGCAAATGTTTTTAAAATGGTTTAGCTTTTCCAATAAGAAGCTACAGTTTCCATTTTTCCCCAAGAAGTGACTAAATCTGTTTTTGTTCACTCAAGCAGTGTTGGGAAAGCTGATTTATTTAGTGGTTTGGTTTGTTCAGATGGTTCATTTTAATAAACTGAAAAAAAAAACAGATTTACTGGAGTCATCACACTGTAACTCAACATTGAATTATGTAAATCCTCTTATTAACCTTCAGTAATGCAGGTGCCTCGGGGACTCTGTGACCCATTCTTAAAGCAAACGTCCTCTGAAACCAAATCTAATGAACCACCACAACACAGCAGCTGGGAAAGGTCCTCACAGTTCTACTATATCATTACCAGCTTTAGAAGTTCCCTCTGGCTGTTGGGTTTCACAGAGTTTACTTACATCCCAATGGGCCATTAGAGGTTTGGGGTGTTAATTAGCTTAGCCCTCATTGTGGACTAGACAGAGGGGGTCAGACTCACCTTTCTTTGCTCAGGGCCATCCTGGGTGGATCCAGGTTGGGGTTCTCCATTGATTCCATCTGGGGACATCTCAGAAAGTAATATAGAGTGTGGAGAGCATCTGGAGACCAGGAGACGGGCTGCTGGCGGACGTGGCGGACCGGACTGAGGCCGTGGCGCACTGAACTGAGGCGCTGCATGTGGTGCATGGCTCGCGACACCAGGTCACCTGAAACAATAACGATACCGAGACAGTTTAAACAGTTAATAACCAAGTCAAATGTAATCTTTTTAAACGGTGTGTTAGTTATAGCAAGAAGTCTATATCAGAACTAGGCTAACAGGATACTAACAAAAACCCAAAACCACAAGCTGGTCTTTGTTGTGAAGCTACCTTGACAAAAAAATGAAAACGATGCATCTCCTCTAACCAGTGTTGGGAATGAATGAACTTCCAGCTGATCGTTTTTCCTCATGGTATTCCATGTTTGAGAAGATCATGGGAATATCTGCTCCAACAATGGAATCCAATACTCATTTAACCAACATAAAGAGACAATGTTGCGGGCTGGCTGCTCCTTTTGTGGGAACATGGAAAGTAATTGCCCCTCGGCTTCATTTTCAAACCACAGAGTTTTGATCTGAAAGATGCCAAATTTGTAGCAATAGAGGGCCTTTTGTTCTCTGCCAGGCCTTACAAAGGCTCTTAAGAGAATTTATGAAGCAGTCAGGAAGTTGTGGGGCTTTGCCACTAATGCCTGCCTCTAAGGCGAAGATGATCTCTGTCAGAGTGGAGATATTAAATACAACATTCTCAAAGTTCACAGTAATATTTGTTGTACTATAAGTCTCTTCCATTTTACCATCTCTTCAAACAAAGCAATAAACCGACCCCTTCACAGACCAACGAAATAGTACCTTTGGCCATGTACCCGGCGAACAGGGAATGTTCTAACAACGTTGGCTAACATTCTCTAAAAGTCCCCTCAAAGTTATTAAAAATGTGCTTGCAGTAAGTAATGTTAGTAGAACATTTTTTAATTGTTATATATCCTATATCAAAAACATTATTCTTCAGTGGTTAGTGGAACATTTTAAAAATGCTACAGAATTAAAAAGTTTGAACGATGTTTTTATAATGAAGCGCGTTTACAGTCTAAAATTGTTAGCTGGGTAGGCGCCTCAGTGTGTTTGTATACACTTATAAGTTCATATAGTGCCCAAAAAGAGTTAGAACATCCACATTATTTTTAATTTAAATGACTTCATTGGATGTTCGGATGCCCCATTTGTGTGGGATTCCAGGGGCAGCTGAGGCCCTACTGAACCACACTGTCCACAAAGCCTACCGGGTACAGCTGGACCCAACCTACATGAGCGCTTGTGTGGCCAAATAATCCAACAACTCATGTGCCATGTACAAAGAAAGCTCTCACTGAATTCGGTTCGTTTGTGTGCGTTTGCTAACGCACCACTGAATGTTTAGCCTGCATGAACGTGCCCTTGTGCTGTGGGGGACAAACAGCAGAGTGTTCGGGGTTTCTGCAGGAGGAAATGTGGGTCTTTCCATTGGTAAATCGAACCCTGCCACCAACGGGCCTGTGGCATGATGGGTAAACATAGCCGTGCAGGTAAAAAGGCTTAGCAAAGGATGACCTGTGCCTACAAAGACACTCTTTTAGCGTTGGGATATATCACATTTTGTAATGTAAACTCACGTGAGAGGAGAACCAAAACACTGCACAATGAACCAACAGTCATGGCGGGCGCAAAAACGTTGTCTTACTTTTTGGTATTTATGCTTTAAAGTTTGGTTAAATGAACCTTTTGCTGGTTCAACACGTTTCTAAGAACAGCTTAAACGTTATGAGAAACTCTCCTCAATAAATTACCTCTAATTACGTAAGGTAACAGAGAAAAGGTGTTTTTCATTGGCACGAGAACAGACAAAAAGTACCAGGGAAATACAGAACAGGCGTTTAACAAGGAGACCCAACATTCCGTCCGTGTTCAGACAGACATTGTGTGGGAAATCAGAGGACATACTGGTGGGGCTGTTTTTCTGATAGCAGTGAAACATTTTAACATCCTGCATTATCAGGGCAAACTGGTGCTCGGGCTTTTAACAAACTGGGAAATGACCCAAAACACTTTTCATCTGTCTTATAGTGTTGCCTCTCACTTTTGTCTTGACTAGACACTCCGTTTAGAGAGTAAACAGGCCTCGTCTTTGGTAAAGACACAAGCGTAAAGTAATGAGCTAATCAGCTCGGAAAAATAAATACTATTGGCGTTATCTCCTTCTCCCCCATTGTTTAAGAAACAACACCAGCAAATGTGTCACTATATGATAAGTGCCACAATCTCGTCTCTGTTGAGTGTTATCTAAACCCTCTGACAGCTGCAGATATTACCAATCACATGAGGACACGTTTGATTTTAGATATATGGACGGGCTGTAGGTGATTACAATGAGATGATCTTTTAATATAAAAACAATAAAGCAATGACAGTTTTATATACAGATACAATATAGAGTTGGTAAGTATAATGATTATTATTGCTATTCCTTTATGGCACATTCAGTCTTATGTTTCATCTTCGGCTTATTCTTCTGCGTTATTTCTGCCGTCTGATACTTTCGAATTTCTGTGACATTTTATTTAATTTATCTATTGTATAAATTTTTAATTAAGCAATTTTTTCATTTGTTAAAACTTCTTGCAAACTTGTGACACTGAGGGGCAACACAAACACACCGTTGTTTGTCGTGCCAAGAAAGTAAGCGAAATTAAATTTGAAGTCGATTTGAAAACCCAATATATTGCTTTTCTACAAACGATTTTAAGAAAAGCCTTTATCCATGTGACATTTTCATAAGCTTACAGCGTGAGTGTGACCTTTATGAGTCGCACACGCGGTACATTTCATAAGACTCATCACAGACAGTAGAACTCCAGGGAGGAAGTGCTTCAAATGAAACTCATTTCAGACACTCACTCAGTTCTGAGATGCTGCCCACACATGTAGCCAGTAAAGCCTGTTCCAGCGTCCGGAGCTCCAGCTCGGCGTACGCGTCCTCTCTGCTCTCCAAACCTGTCTGACGGCCTTCTGTGTACGGACTGAAGTGAGCAGGAAGTGACAAAACACCTAAAACAGAAAGAAAACTTGTCAAAACTAATGAAGCTTCAATAAACCCTGACCGGTTGTTTAGAACCCTGACATCAAGTCTGTTATTGGAGGATAACAGACTTCGGAATGTCGTGACTGACCAATCAAAATCCAGCATTGCAGAGAGCCACGTAATAATCAAAAATAAGATATTAAAATACCGTTTTTATTTTACTATAAATGACTGCCACGAAAACTGCCACGCTTCAGAGAGTGTGAACAAATGCAAGTATTAACAAGCGTAAATGTATTTTTATGAATAAATACAAACGTCTGCTAGGAAATTTCAATATCCACCAAGATGCGTTTCAGTAAAAAGGAAGAAAACCTCAACCGCTAGAACAATAAGTGCTTTTGTTGTTCCTCTGAGGTATTGTCTCCAAAACAAACGTTGCACAAGGTTGGTACAGTCACTTCCTCCGTCAACATCATTCCTGACGGCCACAATTGTTGTTTCCTAGAACAACCTGGTGGTTTAGTATCGCTGATAGGTACTGGTGAGTTAATGGGACCTTCCCCGTACAATCTGACTGTTCTTCTCTCGACAGCTTCCCCATGCCAGAACAATGCATCATGTTTTATACTGTAACCGACCCGCCTGCCAAATTAAATAATTGTGTAAGACCAGGATGGCTTCATTAAGGGAATGATTTATAGCGGATTAACGTTCTGTTTGAGTTATGTAACACGATATGTCACTTGCTTGGCCTCTTTCTCTTTCCTCTCCGGCTGAGCGGAGACGTTTGGGACTGCGTGACTCAGAGTTTGTTTAAATTAGGATGCAGTCACCGCCTCACACCACACTGTCCTATGAGTTTCCCCCTCTGTGAATCTGCTGAATCTGCTTTGTTGATTTTGTAGCGTTGTCTCCAATACCGACTTCCTGTCCAGGTAGAAGAACCAGGAAAAACAGTGCGATTACTTGTGTGAATACAGGCCGGTTAAATTTCTCACTGGTTCTTTGGAGTTCCTGGGATAAAGCTTTGCTTTGGCCTTCAGGGATGAGATCCCTGCCAAGGAAAAGGAAACAAGCAAGAAACCCCAATAGAGCAACATTGAAAGCCCTGTTTCTGATTTATGCATTTATCCTCACGGGAATAGCAGATCATTACTCAGAATGTTTGGATGTACCTTTGTTTTACTGCCCATATACCAATATTCCCAGTTAAATTACAGCAAAGGTCAGAGGTGCGAGAGTGGCTTCACTATTCACCAGTTCAACCTATTTATAATACCGCAGTGTGGTACCAGTATAGTACTACGGGAAATGGTTCTTTGGACTGTTTACAAACACCATGATCATAAATTCCAGTAGACAAGCTAAACGTTTGTTTACAGTAAACACTCTCCTAATGTTGTCTGTGATTTATGTTTGTTACCGTGCATTTACAGCCTCAGGGTGTCTGACTACAAACAGCACTGTGAAATGTGATATCAGGTGTAAAGACCAAAATAACATTTTTATCTGAATAGTGGACAAGATTATAAAGATATGTATCTATAGGCATCACCCTGACATAACTTTGCTTCATGCACAGAATTGAATGCTAAGTGATTCTGGGTGGTTGCCAAGGTGTTACTAAGGCACAGTTAAGGTGTTCTGACTGGTTCTAAGGCAGTTGGTATGGTGTTAGGTGGTTTCTAGGCGTTAACTGTTTGATAGGGTGATCTGAGTGACTAAGGTGTTGCTATGGCTGGTTGCTATAGCATTTCTCATGATTAACAGAGAGTTCCGGCTGGTTTCCAGAGTGTTGCTAGGCAGTTTCTAAGGTGTTTTGGGTGGTCTGTAGGCCATTTGTCTTGTATATTCCTTTATTAGCACTCAGAAAAGCAACAGCACATCTCTCCTCAATAAGAGGCAGGACTTGAGGTATAATTTATATATGTCTGTATCATTTACAGGGCAGAACTAGCTAAAACAAAAACAATGAAAATGAGAACTGACAATAAGTTTCAAGATGATCACATGATTTCCTCTCCTGCGGTGCAAAACTGTAAAAACAAAACACATGGCTAGGTATAAAAATACATTGCTCGGTTAAGCCTTCATAACTCTCCAATTAATTGTGGTTCAGGATCTGCAACAGGAAAATCAGTGTGTACTTGTGATCTCTGTGGAAAAATGAGTACCGGACGTCCCATTTTAGGATTCCTCTGTGGTCATCATTTTTTTATGATAATTGCTACATTATGGTTTACATGGGATGCATAAAATGACTATACAACACAACTAATTAAAATGTTACCGACTGATGAAGATCCATCCACAGATCCACAAACACACATAGAAGCACAAGAGAAACCTCAGTTTATAAGAATCCTTTGATTTCAACAAGACCTCTCCATAAAAATCTACAGCACAACAAATTTGTCCAGCTGCACTGGGTCAGACTTCCGTGTGTGTGTGTGTGTGTGTGTGTCTCTAGAGAGGGCATGACAAAGCCCAGAGTATTTGCTGATGCTGGACGTTCCTAACAATAGACTTGGCTTTACAATGAGCACACATGCCTGCAAATACAATCTAACAAACTCACGCGGTACTGCCAGTTTACTGACAAGGGTCATGAAGTTATTTTCGGACTTTAAAAGTCTTTCCGGGTCTCGTCAGAAATGCGAGTGTCAGATTAGACATACACTTGAATTTTAGAACAGTGTAATATTCTTTTGGAAATAGCTTATATTTCAACTTTAAATTAAAAGAAGTGCAGTGTTGTTTTTTAAATATAAGAAGTTTAGAACTGCACGCTATTGTTTCTGAAATAGTTTTGGTTTCGATTTTTAAAGAAAAGTACACAGGAAAGTACACAGTTGTTACATCTTGGTTCTCTGTTCCTCCAATTCAGTATTTCTTTTAAACTCTGTCTTAACCGACAAATTTCAAGTGAAAACAACATTTTCGTCCTTTTTCGAAAGCAAAACCATACAAAGTACTACGATATAGCTAAAGCATAAGGCCTTCTTAACTCTTGTTAAAGTTCTTAGAATTCGCCTTAAAATAACAAATCTCTCTGTACAGTTCCAGTGTTATAATGATGTTTATTCAGTATCTTGTGCTATGAATGACTGACGGCAGGTATGCATCTAATCCGCTCTGTTTGTGAATTTTCCGAACACTTCACACATAATTTTCACTTTTACACCACACAAGCACAGCAACTCCAGCGTCTGTGAGCTGCTTTAAGAAGCTTTCAGTGACAGCATGAAATATCCCATGAGTCCACACCCAGCCCGAACCCATTGCACGTCCCAACACACTCCTACATTAGGAATCTTCTTGTCTTGTTTGATTTGGACATCACTACTGGGAGACAAGTGTGATGAGAGAGAGAGAGAGAAAGATTTTGTAGACTAGCTTGGAGTTAAAAGCTGAGGTGAAAATCAATTTCAGAGAGCTACCCTCATAACAGCCACCAAACCTAAAATACTACAAAAGACATTTAGTTGTATATACATTAAAATTCTTCTTTAAATTTTCTCTTAAAGAAGCTGGTCTGACGCTTACAGTAACAACAGTGGGGTTGGTATACAGCACATTCCTCATAGCTAATTGGTCTGGAAACAAAGTTGTGTTTGGTCTAACACACGTCAGTTGTTCCTGTGTCTGTATCTGAGTGTGTTAAGTGCTTGGCCTCTCTTTACAGGCCCAGAGCTCTAGTTCTCTGATGTCTAAGTGGCCTTTTACGTCCGGCGAAGGCCACCTGCTTGAAAAACAAGCTCTTTATTCATAAGGACCTCGGTCAG
This sequence comes from Botia almorhae, assembly GCA_036877575.1. Taxonomy (NCBI): domain Eukaryota; kingdom Metazoa; phylum Chordata; class Actinopteri; order Cypriniformes; family Botiidae; genus Botia; species Botia almorhae. Next base: position 11,023 of record JAZGTJ010013896.1, read on the forward strand.
AACTTCAGTCATTTCCTGCCGGCCAAAAACCGGCTTTGTAAAGATGGCCATTCAAAGGAAGATCAAAACACAATATGAAGGTTAAAATGTCGCGAAACAGCCGACCTGTTTTTGGTGTGTGCTGCCCACACGTTCAGAAACGATGGAATTTTTGACTCCAGATGTCGGCCGTAACGTCTCGCACATGGCTAACGTTAACCGCACCTTAACGCAGCTGTTTCGTAGGCTGAGGGTCTTTAATTCGTTAGGAATGGTATTATATGTTAACCTGACCTGGAATCAGTAACAAAAAACAGCAGCTAACCGTTACGCTAAAATGCCAAAAACTAGCTAATAAGGTAATGTTACAACCTTGTTGATTTTAATTGTAGATTAAAGTTGACATAAGTATATAAAAACGGTAGCTAACGCCGCCCTGCAGGCTTTTCCCCTATTAAATACTGAATACTACTACACAATAAAACACTTCGTGAAAATATAAAAATGATTAACAATTTATACAACAGTCACTGTTGACGTAAAAGGAAGAACAGTGAACAGTGAAGTAACTGAGAGCTTTGAGGGTGGTCAGCTGGGGGGGTTGGAGGAGGGGGGTTCTGTTATGAACAGTAGGTAAAAATAGCTGGACATCTGTTTAGCCAGGTTCCACGCTAACAATTTTAGGCTGTAAGAATGTTTCCCTAACGTTTCCATTTAGTAACAAAAACATTAAAAATGTTATTAGCAAAACTCTAGGAACGTTCTCAACATCTCGTTTTTTAGATTAAAATCTAAACAACATCTAAACAACAAGTATTAACAACATTGCCCAGTTATAAAAACAATTTAAATTCTGTAACATTTCTAAAACGTTTTACTAACAACTTAAGAATAATGATTTGATACACTAAATGACATTTTTGAAAACTTCTAGAGAACATTACCCAATGTTCTGAGAACATTTCCTGTTAGCGGGGCTGAGCGGTTCTATGTGTTTTTGAACACCATTCTGGTTGACGTCATCAGATATCATCACGTTCCTGTCAAACTAATCCTCACAGTAAGGATGACCGACTGTCATGTGAGTCATCTCACCTCAGGAGAACATTTAGAAGATTATCTAAAGAACAATGATCCAAAACCTAGATCACACAATTCACCATCATTCCCAGGAGTCTTTCTGTGGTTTTGTTGAGATTAGGACTTTGTTCCGAGTCTTTGTTAGATCTCTGAAAGATCTAATGCCGTAAGCAGAACAAATATTAAACTTCATGCCTCTCGCCTCGTGTAGATCCTGCTTTTATGAAATCAAGCCAGCTGTGGAGTCAGTGGTTTCCTTTCATGTTTACAAGAGATTACCGCAAATGAGTTAGCTGTTCCCATGTTCCAGGTAATAGATGTTTCTCCACACTGATCTAGAACCAATCTGCTCGCGCTCAAATACATAACGCTGCAGTAAAATTCTACAGTAGTAAATTAGTGGTTTCTGCCTGTGTAAAAACTGTTGCCGTGGGGCGTTACTATGCGGTCGCTATGGTGATCTCTTCAGGGTCCACTGTGTGTTTGAGCAGCAGTGAAACTTTCCTTATCAAACACTGCTAATTAAAACGGACCTCATTTTAGTACAAAAAGAGCAAAATACCACAGAATTCAACCTTTTCCTCATCAGATATAGGAAGGAACTCTATGAACTGCTCTGTAGTCGCCTCTGGAACACAACTTCCATTTTAGAAGAGACCAGAAACAATCAGCCTACTGTTAAACCTGTGAGCGCTGAAGCCACGGCAAATCTGATGGGCCTGGAACTTCAGCATTAATGAATGGAAATGTAGCATGGTGTCAAACGCTGCTTTTATTTCCTCCTTCACTCACACACACACACACACACACACACACTCACACACACTCTCACTCACAAACACACACACACACACTTTCACCCACACACACACACACACACACACACTTGCATGTTCCTTCAGATTTTGTCACCTCATTAAACAAGAAAACCTCTGAAATGACGCACGCGCATCAGCGAGACTAATGTTCCGTTTGGAATATGATTCAACTCGTTGCTGTCATTTATGACATCAGAGTATATATATTTTAATTTAAATGTTATACTTTTTCCTGCAGCATTTCTTGCATAATGTCCATGAGTGCATCAAACAGAATGAAAGTCTGTTATCACACTGTGATGCATAAATTAAAATGCATTACAGATTACAGATGCACTACAAACCGTTTTTAAAGTCTCAAGCTGTTTCAGTGATGCTCACTAAGAAAAGAACAGAAAACAATGCCATAAAACTTCTTAGTGGAAAACAAGACAACAATATTATAAAGAAAATGATTTTTTTCCAGTGTATTACTGTTTCTCATATTCTCTGATTCAGAACAACCCCTTAACATAATAACAGTATTAAATATTAAGCCCATAAATCATCAGATATCATTTGTGGCACAGACATAAATACCTCAAATAATGTGACTACAGGAACAATGTACAGTTACAAGAAAACACAGCAAAACAAATCACATATGATCTGAGGAAACAAGTGCAGGACCTCTTCCTGTGATCTTAAAGACTACAACAGACATTACTGGTGGTCTCAGTTGAAACATCACAAGCCATTTTATAATGGAAACCTTGTTCATACCAGTAAAGACTCAAACCTTACTTTCCTGTCACAGGGTCAGTGATATCAGACAATTACACATGTTTAAGCAGCATGTTTGTTCCCTGGGAATCGAACCCACAGCCTTTTGCGCTGCTAATGCAATGCTCTGCCAGCTGAGCTACAGGAACACAACAGTTAAAGGCCAAATACAGTGTTAGAAAGAAATACCACGATGTAACAGAAGCTACTGAAACAGAACTGTTCATTACAGGGGTTATGCAGAAGAAAAAAACCCCAGAATCCCTCAAACCCATGACAGCAGGGTGTATCTTGATCCTTCAAGCCCAGAGGGGACAGAATCTCACAGATGTGAAAAATCACCCCGGGACTCTGTGTTCTGACCTCTGACCCTCACACCTAAATGAGTCAAACACTCTGTCTTACAACAGTGTAGCCATCGATGTGGAAAACCAACCCCCGTGCATGCAGAAAAACAAAGCCTCTTTGTGGCAGCCCACCCAAACATGTCATTCATAAAGATATCATTGTTACACCTCCACACATGTACAAGCTATTTGAAGCTTACCAGATCCTGATGTGCCTTTATTTACCTCACCCCATCGCTCAGAGCAGCTGTGCGCATCAGCAGCTCTGCTCTGTTTTGTGTGCATTCCTGTAGCTCAACTGGTCGAGCATGGTGCTAACAACATCAGGGTCATGGGTTCAATTCCAGAGAGAAATGCATGGGCTGGTGAAATTTCTACCCCAGACCTAGCTAACAATTTTAGGCTAGTAAGAACGTTTCCCTAATTTTCCCATATATATATATATATATATTCTGCAAGAACATTTTGATAAAGTTGAGAGAACATTTTACAGAACAATAGCCAACGTTCTGACAATGTACCCTGTTCCATGGGATGCTTATCAGAAGCGTTTTCTGGAA
>JAZGTJ010013897.1:0-14567 GCA_036877575.1 Botia almorhae
AGAGCAAATCTTGAGCAACATCAAGCAGGAGTACAAGCGCATGCAGAAGAGGAGACACCTGGAGAACAGCTTCCAGCAGACAGAGAACTGCAGCGCCCTGGACTCTCAGCCACCAGCATCCATCAGCAGCACAGCCAATATATCAGGTACTGAATTTTCCAGCAAGCAACTGCTCATTGTGATTATGATTCTGTTTTGCTGCACCTTACAACTGAGTATTTCTGTAGAAGAGCATCTATCAGACATTGTGTGAACAGTAGTAGTGCAGGTGATGTGCCAGTGAGCAGTCTGTGTTTTCTGTATGTTATGTGCAGTCCTGTGACAATCTTCTGGTCTGCTTTTGTCTTTGAGGTTCCTCCTCTGGATCTGCGTCTCCCTCCAGACGAGAGCAGCCGTTGTTCACGCTGAAGCAGGTGGGAATGATCTGCGAGCGGCTGCTGAAGGAGCGTGAGGAGAAGGTTCGAGAGGAGTATGACGAGATCCTGACAACCAAACTCGCAGGTATAGGTAGTAATTGTTTCTGTTCATTTTAAAGCACAGTAGATGCCTACTTGAGGAAAACAATCTCATTCTGTTTCTCATAGAAAATAAAACAGATTTTTCACAACATCACATAAAGAGACCTAGTTCAGAGATGATGTCATGGTATCTGCTTCTGCTAAAGCAAACTTGAGTTTAACAGTTGTTTTTCATCAGGTGGTCTTATTTTGTCCTTCTCTGTCTCTTCAGAACAATATGATGCGTTTGTGAAGTTCACTCATGACCAGCTAATGAGGCGGTTTGGGGAGCAGCCCGCCAGCTGTAAGTAACGCTTGTAAATTCAAGTGTCACATGTTCAGCCGGTGTGTCTTCTGTATTGTTATGATTGTATCTTCTCACGGCTGGTGTTTCTGCAGATGTGTCCTGAATGGAGCCTGTGCGGTCAGATGTTTTCTTCTGTGGTGGCTGCTGAACTCTGTGGATCTCTAGCTGTGTGTGCGCTTGAGCTGCAGACACTTCAGAATAAATCCAGCAATGCCAATGGCATCTTTCCCACTGAGGTGTGTGTGTGTGTGTGTGTGTGTGTGTGTGTGTGTGAGGCCTCTCTCCCCCCTCAGCAGCTCTGTGCTTCCTGCCATCAATTCCCATACATGAAACTTTGCAAATTATTATTTAGATCAGTGGCTTTGTGTCTCTTATTGAACCCTGGATATTTATTAGGTTTTAAAAATGCCTTGTATAGGCATAATTATTACCTGTCATTTAATTTTTTTTTAGAATTTTTTTGTAAAATGCCTTTTCACAGTGAATAATGTTGACTGCTGTGATAAATGTGAGATATTGACAGTTGTGAGGGTATGAACATTGAGACTGCTGGTCAAACTTTGTGTAAATACATCCTGACAGTTTTGTTTTCATGTACAAATCATAAACAGATTTGTATACAAGTCTGTTTTCATGGTTTGTATTTATTTGGATTTTATTTGCCTTTTTCTCTGCATTATGGTTTTATTGCTGATTTTGTTTAAATGACTATGTTGGGAAAATGTACAAATAAACTGTTTACATAATGTGTTTCTTTGCATTTGTAATGTTTACTTAAAATACATTTAATCTCTTGTATATATTGATGCTTTTATTAGGTCTGAGGGTTCTTCTGCAGGTCTACATCGGATTAATATTAAAATGTAATGACACTAGAGGTCTCTGCTCACCTGTGTGACGATGCACAGCCTTCAAACAGTGCTGATCTTACCTTGTGCAATGTAGATGTCTTCTAATAGCCATACTTAAAATACACGCAATTACCAATATTCTACTGATTCTACCAAAAGCTGTGTACATGTAAGTATCGTGTAGATATTATGTAGGCAGTTTCAATTCCTAATAAATCAATTACAGATTTTGGAAAGTGTTTTTGAACAGAGGCCGTGGTGAAGTTTTACCAGTGAAAATGCCATTTAAGATTTCATGAATGATGATATGCTTAGAATGTTCCAGTCTATCATTTAATCTCCAGATGTGTGTCTGTCAAAGGTTATGTTTGAGGCTGTGTGTTTTTTCAAAGTATACTTATGTTTATGAGTTTTGGTTTAGGGGTTTTTCCATTCTTAGACATTGCAGGTAAGCTTTCTAATTTTATACATAATATTTAAGCTCAGGCAGGATGTTTAACAAAGTTTAAAGTTTTTCATTCTTTCATTTTTCTTTTGATTCTTTGTAAACATTCACACTGCAGTTGATCACAGTAAAGTGTTGATACTTTTAGTTTCAACTGTATATTATTTCAGTCTTCTCACCCTCTGCTTTTTCTCAGTCTTGTTCTGTAAGGTCCCTCAGGGGTAGACAGTGGGTTGTGTGGGCTCTACAGTTACTCTGGCCTTCTGGATCTCCTTTACAGAACGCTGAGGGTCTGGAGATTCACTGGTCTCATCCAGAACAAACTTTACAAACTTTCTATGATTTTCTTCTGTAAGAAAATAGTGGATAAATTCCAAATAATCCTCTCACAGCTGTTTTCTATACAGTAGCAGTTCATGGTGACCACACCTGTGCAGCTCCAAAAAGAACACAAAATACCACAAATCCCATAAATAACTTGTAAAAGTATTATTAAAGGTGTCCTTTAAACTTGTGTCTGCTTTGTGTGAAGAACAACTTTACATTTTTATATACTGATAATCTTTTATTTTTGAATGACATTAGACTGAGGAAATTATTGTGAGCATTTTACACTTGTTTAATTCAATTTACGTTTATTTGTATATCGTAATACATATCGTTTTGAAGCTACAGATAAATGTAATTATTAAATAAAATAAATATTGTTTTAGCATTGATTGTTTGGAGAATTTTTGAAGGTATAACTGCTCCAGTCCTGTTTTTACAGCCTGTTGATGACACACATGAACTTTAGTTGTCCTGTGGATGTCAGACAGGAGAATGTTTCTCTCTGAACATATACTGAACATTACATTTAGTCATTTAGCTGATGCTTTTATCCAAAGCGACTTACATATGAGGACAAGGAAACAACATCAATTACAATAAGAGGCAACAGTGCTAAGTGCTATAGACAGGTCTCAGGTATTTCAACACAGTAAAATAAGTTTTTTTATGAAGTAGAAGTAGGGGTGTGTTAGTAAATTAGTCAAGGAAGTGAAGACGAAAAAGATGAGTTTTTGGTTGTTTCTTGAAAATGGCCAATGACTCAGCCATTCTGATGGAGATATGGAGTTTATTCCACCAACCTGGCAGAGTGAAAGAGAGAGTCCGGGAAAGTGATTTCTTCCCTCGTTGGGCTTGAACCATTCGTTAGCTGAACGCAACATATAAAGGAGAAATGTGTACGTTTTTGAAATGTGAAAAGCCTTGTTAAGCAATGTTAATAGCAGAGTAAGCTGCTATCCACAGCCATCTTCAGGTTTTCCTGAAAAATATAAAAATTGTAAAACTATCAACGCATTGATCTTTTTAAAACTTGACCTGTCGACTTCTGATTTATCCCATGGCATGACCATTGACCAATGGATGTATAATGACAGAATATTGTAATGACACTCCCAAACAATGGTGTGCCCAAACACATGAAGAGACAATGTATATCGTTCAGTCATGGTAAGATAGTGGGTCGGGTGGAGTCCACAGTCATGTTGCCTGGCTGCATCTCCACTGAACAGAAACAGTGTTGGAGAAGCATCAGTGTTTTCAAAACCTTAAATTACATTTGTATGCATTCAGTCTGGTATTAAAGCACACAGACAATACTGATCTTTCACTATAATGTCACGATTCTTTCCACATTGTGCAGCAGCATCAACATCCAGTTGGTGGAAAAGTGCCAGTAACTGACATAAGGACTTTAATTCCCCCGTTTAATCAATCCAGGAAAGTTGTTTTAGTGTTTTGCCCTCCAGACTCTATTGAAGTTAATCCTTACTAATGTGTCCTGTATTCCAACTGATCTGAAAGCTGTGTTGTAGCTGTTGTCTACTGTTTATATGGTGTTCCTATTTCAGTGACATTAGTAATGCAACTCTGACGACATCATGGCATACAGGAAGAGCAGGTCTGATCTTCAGAGGGCCATCAGGACTGCAAAGAGAGACTATAGAGACAAGCTGGTGGCAAACTGTTCTCTGACCACCCTAAGCCAAGTTAAATGTCGGCAGTCCCTAGTAAGCAAGCCAACAAAATGACAGTGGCAAAGAACTCCAGTGATGTATAGATGGAGGAAAAATCTTGAGAGAAACCAGACTTAACTGGGAGGGCCAGTTCCTCTATGGCACATTAAAGCTGAAACTTTCTAGATAATTTCAATATCAGATTTTTTTATATTGATGTAAAAAACTGTCAGGTCTGATTTTGTGACAAATGTCAGGCAATAAAGAAAGTTACAAACAGAGATGGTGACAGAACAATAATAAATTAAGTTATAACATCAGTCCTTCAGACTGTGTGCTTGACTCTCTGGTTTGATACTAGAGAGTCAAGTATCTCTAGTATCCCCCCCACCCCCCACATACAAATGATCACAGACTGTGTCTTCATATTGTAATCTGTTACTGTCACATATAGAGAACTGCATATTACAGCTGCTCTCTGACTCCTAACTCAATCCATGTGTTGCACTGTCTGTTCAAATACTGGGACTGAATAAAATCTGTTTACATTCAGGATTCACATGACATCTGCAAACTTTTGCTCATCAACTTAAAAACCATCACATATTGCATAACTGTTTTGCACCTTTTACAATTTACAGAACCTGCACTTTAAAAACACGCTTGCACATATAGCATTTGCCAATATCTCTGAATGTGAACACATTCTTAAACTGTTTCTGTCTGTAAATTGTTTATGCTTTGCATTATATATACTATTAATATTGCTACTACTATTGTTATTATTTATATATTAATTACTTGCTGTAAAATGTCTGAGCCTCACACCAAACATTTCAATGTACAAATTGTATTGTTACTTAAGTCAATACTCAACAAACAGACTTCAAACTTGAAGTGCAGACGTGCGTCCGACAGAAAAGGCGAGCACCAATCGCAGTCAACTGCTCATGTTGATGACGACACTCGTCACGTTTCAGGTGTAACGCGTTAAATTGACATCATAGGAAATAACGCATACAATCATTTTTTGCAAAAGAGTTATACTAAGTTGTACAAATTTGCCTGTTGGGATCACAAAATATTGATTTAATAGAAATGCTGCAAAAAAATCCGATGACTTTAATTTTGAAACTCCTCCAAAAGACAGCAGTAGCTGACGATGTTCCTTACAGAGAAGTCACGCGGTGTCAAATCAATGACTTCTTCGTGATGTAGTTTATCTCGCAGTTCATGGCTTCTTTCTTCAGGAGAACTGTTGCACTGCAGGTAAAGGTTCACAGCAGTTTAATGTAACTGAATAATTGAAGTCTCCGAGCTTCTTTAACATAAACGTTTACTGCTAATGTCAGAGTTTAAATAAACACATGATACATGATTGTATTCTTTGTATCTGTATTTTAGCTTGCAAAGATCTGTGGGCAGTCTGAAAATGTTTTGATACCTCTCATCTCTGCAGTACCAGTGTCAAAGAAACCGTAAGAAACTCAAATACAATCAAACAGTTGTATAAAGTATATAACAGTACGTTAACATTACTCCTTAAATGCAGAGGTCACATTTCGGGTATGGGTTTCCATATCTGACAAATATGTCTTTGCTTTAAAAAAAAGAAGCACAAGCACACCTCATTTCACAAAACATATGCATATACTATACAGAGTGAAGACAAAACGTATTGTGACTCTTCGTAGCTTTGCTTTCCTGTATTAAATATGACATTAGACTTCTTTCAGCAGCGCACAATAAATGTTCTCTCTTTGGGTACATGTGTGTGTTTTTTCTGTCAGGCTGAACGCTGATTTGCGGCTGTCAGTAAATTCACTGGTGCAGAATGGAGTTCTTCCATGTGGAGACCTGCAGACAAACACAGAAACTCTGGCCAAACAGGTAAGTACTTAGAGTGTGTGGTTTGTGATGGTCTGTGATGGTTTCTTATAGTTTGTAATGCTTTTGTTGGGTGTTTCTGGTGGTTTGTTATGTTTCTGATGGTTTCTGATGGTCTCTCATGGTTTTTGATGTTGTTGATGGATGTTTCTGGTGGTTTCTTATGGTTTGTGATGTTTTTGATGGATGTTTTTGATGGTCTGTCATGGGTTATGATGTTTTTGATGGATATTTCTGGTGGTTTATTGTTTTTGATGAATGTTTTTGATGGTCTGTCATGGGTTATGATGTTTTTGATGGATATTTCTGGTGGTTTATTGTTTTTGATTAATGTTTTTGATGGTCTGTCATGGTTTATGATGTTTTTGATGGATGTTTCTGGTGGTTTTTGATGTTTTTGATGGATGTTTCTGGTGGTTTCTGATGTTTTGCTCTAGATAAAACAGGACTCTGTGGTTGAGGAAGTCATTGCTGGACGGGGGATGATTTACTTCAGATTAAACAAACTGATTCTGGCTCAGGTACAAACACTCTCATCTTTCTGTTTTCTTGCTTAGTTGTAATCAACGCTTGAGAATATTGTACAGGAATGTTTGATACGAAAACGTTATTCAATGAGCTGACATTAAAATAACAAAAAACAACTTTGACTGTGTTTATGTTGGTTAAAGGTTTTACATATACAAACCCTATTTTTAAAAAAGCTGGGACATTTTGGGGGCTGCGTGTCTTTCCTCTGTTTATTATTACAGAAACTTCTGCAGCATTCAGAGTCTGAGGCGTTTGGACTGAAGAGTGAACTTCTAACTCATCTTCAGGGTGGCAGGACATTGGTGGAGTTCAGGTAAAGAATTTCTGTTCTGTTACAAACATGTAAAAAGACTGAAAGTTTTTATCATACATGTCGTATTGATTGATGTATTTGTTTCTGGCTGCTCTGTATTTAACTTGATTGCTGTGGTTGTAGTTCACCAAATGTTGCTAAGAAGTTTCATGCTGGACATCTTCGCTCCACAATTATTGGTGAGATTGTGAATCAGTTTTATAATGTGAACTAACGTCTGACACGTTAAACTGTTTTTTATGTGTGTCCAGTAGAGGGAGAACTGTGCACATATATGATCCTATAATTCTAAATTAAACTCTAAATTAAACTTTTGTGTAGGAAACTTCATTGCCAACCTAAAGAAGGCTTTGGGGAAAGATGTTGTTCGAGTCAATTATTTGGGCGACTGGGGGATGCAGTTTGGTGAGTTAACTGATATTAAGGAAGTGAAATCAAAGAACAATCAGAATTGATCTGTTTTGATGTTCAGTTAGTTCATCACTCTGCGTCAGTCTGTGAGGTGAAACACTGAGTCTGCCTGCTCCAGAACCCCAGCACTCCCACCATACACACGCACGCACACACACACGCACACACGCATGTTCGACTATATTAGTGAGGTCATTCCAGAGATTTCCATTGATTTATATATCAGACAAACAATATTTTCTATTCCCAACCCTATTTCTTCCCTAAAACACAAACGTACATGACATTAAAAACATGATCATGACTACACTTGCAGTTATACGTTTCTCCTTATACATGTATGTACATTTCAGCCTAAAATCTTGAGTGTTGAGGATGTTTGTGGACACTCTGTGAGGGTCACACTACTGTCTGTTCTGGATGAATCTGGTTTTAGTCGATGGTTGATTATGATTCTGTGGGGTTTGAAGGTCTTTTGGGGGCCGGATTTGAACGGTTCGGGTCTAATGAGAAGTTGAGAACACAAGCGCTTCAGCACCTGTTTGAGGTCAGTGCTTCAGTTGTCTGGAGATCTGGTCTCTCTACCGTCAGCCTGTTGAGTGGTCACACAGCTGTGTTCTGCACAGGTGTATGTTCAGGTTAACCGTGAGGCAGAGTGTGATGAGAACCTGCGTGTGGCAGCTGCAGAGTTCTTCAGACGCCTTGAGGAGCAGGAACATCAGGCCCTGTTGCTATGGAAACACTTCATGGAGATCACGGTGAAAGAATATAAACAAATCTATGAGGCAAGTCAAAATCCCCAGAGATTTCACTGCTGTGCGTCAAGAATGAACCAACAGATCAATAAAAAAACAGAATGACTCTCTCACTTGAAATGTCAATCAAGATTTCTTACATTTCATAAAAGCAGTTTTAGTGCTGTACCTTTAAAATGTATATGTAAATGGCCTCTGTTACAGTTGGCTATGTCAGGTGTCTGATGGTGTATGTTCTCTCAGCGTTTAGGTGTTCACTTTGATCATTACTCTGGAGAGTCATTTTATCACAGACAGACTCCGAATGTTCTAGAAGATCTGAGGAAGAAACACCTGTTAAAGACCACTGAGTATGACATCCCCCAACAGATCATGATTGATGAACCGTTAATCTGTTTATTCTGAAGTAAATTAATCAAGTAAAGCTTCAGAGTATTTACTTAAGATTGCTTGAGGGCATACAGGTGTGTATTGATAACTGACTGGGATTGGGTGATGTTTTTTAGGAAAGGCACAGGTGTAGTGGATTTGTCTGATGCAGGTGATATGTCGTCTTATGCCACATTAGTTCGCAGTGATGGGACGTCTCTTTATATCACCAGGTGTGTCACACAGGTTATATATTGTTACGCCTTTTATATATTGTGTTACTGAGTTTAAAGTGTTTCCTGCTGGTTGGTGTTTGAAGGTTCAGTTTTAGTGCTTCTGATTGGATTTCGGTGTAATTTCAGAGACATTGCAGCTGCCCTGGACAGGAAGTGGCGGTTTGACTTTGATGAGATGATCTATGTGGTACGACAGATGATGGTTACAGTTGCTCTTTAAGTGTGTCACTGTATTTACTCAATTTATCATTTCCTCTTAAAGACAGATAAGAGTCAGAGCGGCCACTTCAAACAGCTGTTTCACATCCTGTCAGCCATGGGACACCAGTGGGCAGAGAGGTACACATACACACCTGTACACACACACACATACTCAGTCTTCTGTGGTGCTCATGTTATTTGTGTCACTCCAGGATCTTCATCATTGTGTATCAAACTCAAATCCAGCATTACATTTGAATCTGACACACCCTCTGAAAACTCACTGATGAAATGTGTTGGTATTATCTGAGGAGTCTGCTGGAGCTTTTTTTCTTTGATTTCTGTTTTTTGAAGGCGTCATTTTCAACACAGTGACGTCATTCACTTCAGGAATAAAGCACCTGACCGCTGTTATATTACAGCAGTGAGCTGTTATCAGACTTTACAATTACAAAAATGTAAAATAATTTTTGTAATTTGAATGGGCAGTTACAATTACAATTCAGATGAATTGTAATTGACCATTACAGTGTGTATTTGAAAGTTTATGCTGTGTGTGTTAGGTGTCATCATGTGGCGTTCGGGCTGGTTCAGGGCATGAGTACGAGGCGAGGGGAGGTGATCTTCCTGGAGGATGTGTTGGAGGAAGCGCGCAGCAGGATGCTGAGCAACATGAGACAGTCTAGAAGTGAGACATCTTCACAATCATCGAGTCACATTCACACCTAAATCAAAATTCTAATTCTTTGAAGATTTTTGATATTGAGGTCACAGCTAACTGACTAATTGAAGCTTTCTTTGGATGTTCTGTAGCTTCAAAAACACTCAAGGATCCAGAACTGACCGCAGAGAGAGTCGGCATCAGTGCTTTAATAATACAGGTACTAAAACACACGGAACCGGTTCCTCAGGACTGAAGCGAGAGAGAGAGAGAATGTGTGTGTAACCTGATGGACTGGATTTGTTACACATGAAATATCTGCCTGTCGGTCATGATCTAATATTCATCTTTATTGAAAGTCACTTTTAAATTGTCATGCTGCTGTAAATTGTTAGTGTAACTGCACTGTTGACTCCGTAACGGTCTTCTAACATTTATTGAATGTGTTTGGAAGGATTTTAAAGGTCCTCTGATGTCTGATTATACATTCGAGTGGGACAAGGTTCTTCAGGCAAAGGGTGACACAGGAGTATTTCTGCAGTACACACACGCTCGACTCTGCAGGTATCTGGAGATCAACACGTAAAATACACTTACTACACAAAGCTCTGTAGAGCTGCATTCTCCTCTGAACACGATGATGTCATTAATACTTTTTATATTTACAGGAGAGAAACTGGTCATTTTAAATACTAAAGTAGATCTGCTGAGAGTTAAGTTAAAGTTAAAGGTGTATGCTAGCAAACAGATGACCTGACAGAGCCACCAAACGTTTTCTCAACGTTTTATTTTATGGGCTTTTTATTTGTTACTGTGTAAAATAAACAGTTTGATGGGCGTTTGTGATGCAGTTTGTTGAGCAGATACACAGATGAAAAGTTCAGATGTTCTGATCTCACACCTCTGATGGACAGAAGAAGTGTTTCAGTCCTTCAGCACCTGCTCAGGTCAGACCAACACACAGGCAGATGGATAAAAAGACAGACAGACAGACAGGCAGATGTCATTAGTAGGTTCCAGCAGAACTAACTCTCATTGTTCTCTGAAAGCAACACTCGAGTCTGTGAGTGAGCAATGAAATCAGACTCTGAAAGAATGTCTCAGCCAGTGGAGCAGGACTGACCGCAGCAATCACACATAAGCAGTGAAATACATTCATAACACATTCAGAGTGATACAAATCATCTTTACAGTCTTGATATGCTGAACCAGTTATTATTTCAGTTATAACACAAATGCAACTAAATCATTAATGACTTTTAAAAACAAAGCAAACATGCTTTAATAATTATAAACATATTTTAACTAAAATGTCTACATTTTAATATTTTGTTGTAAAGACAGTGAAATATTTCTAGGGTTTGTGTTACAGGCATTTCAGTCTCTAGTTTTACACTTATAATTTTATCTTTAATAATATTAATATGAATAATTCTGAAATGAGTTTGACTGGTTGTTTTTAGATATGATGAAATTCTTCTTCAGTCAGAGACTGACCTGCAGCCCAGACACCTGGTGAACTTCCTCATCACTCTGTGGTATGAAGAGCGTCTCTCACTGTCTAACAAACACATCATGAGCTGAAGAGCAGACCAGAGAAAAGCTTGTGTAGTTTCACTACTGTTGGCTTACAGACTGGTTGGGTGGAGGTGTGATTTTTGATCATGTTGTGTGGGCATGTGTTTGCTCTGATTAGTGTTTGTACTGTCTGCAGTCATCTGGTGGCCTCCGCCCATCGGGAGCTGCCTGTGAAGGGAAGCTCACTGGATGTTGCTCAAGTAAGTACATCTACATTTAAACGCTACTAAAACTTCATCTTTCATTAACTGTTTTAATTGTCATTAATTGTGTTTGTCATTGTGTCCCCAGGCCAGACTTTGTCTCTTCAGCTGCGTCTGTGCAGTTCTAGCCAATGGAATGAGAATTCTGGGTATTACACCTGTTGAGAAAATGTGAATTTCTTTGTAGTAAATGTTTTTTTTTGTTGGACCACTCATTGATGGGATTAAAAAATAACACTCATCATTATTGTTTGTAATGAATTATTAACCATATTTGTCAAGTCAACTTTATTTATATAGCGCTTTTTACAAAATGTCATTGTTACAAAGCAGCTTTACATGAATTATATATTTAGGCCGAGTACACAGCACACACAGACAG
This sequence comes from Botia almorhae, assembly GCA_036877575.1. Lineage (NCBI taxonomy): Eukaryota > Metazoa > Chordata > Actinopteri > Cypriniformes > Botiidae > Botia > Botia almorhae. The sequence continues at coordinate 11,631 of JAZGTJ010013897.1, forward strand.
ACACACAGACAGACACACATGAACGGTTATGGTTATGAATGGGAGGATGGCACGTGATGATTCTCCTGGCGCTGGCATAAACTCTAGTTACCTCGAGATGAGTATCCCGAGGTCGGGGAGGAAGACAGAGAAAACAACTTAGTGTAGCTGCTGTTCATGCTTTACTGAAAAAATGTGTTTTTAATCTAGATTTGAACTGGGAGACTGTGCTTGACCCCCGAACAGTGTTGGAAAGGCTATTCCAGAGTTTAGGTGCTGTGTATGAGAATGCTTTCCCCCCTTTGGTGAATTTATTTATTCTGGGAACTATTAGAAGTCCAGAGTTTTTGGACCTTAGAGAGCGGGATGGGTTGTAGCGTGACAGGAGCTCAGTTAGGCAAGGAGGAGCTAAGCCGTGTAAAGCTTTGTAGGTAATCAGCAGAACTTTATAGTCTATACGATACTTTATGGGTAGCCAGTGGAGAGATTTTAAAATAGGGGTTGTGTGTTCGTATTTTTTTGATTTAGTAAGCACCCTGGCGGCTGCATTTTGGACTAGCTGTAGTCTGTTTAGTGATGATTTGTGTAGGATTATGCAGTGCAAACAGCTACAGCCACAGAGAATATTGAATTGTGCGTCTTTATCTGCCTTAAACTATTTATAAAAACAATATTACTACCACTATTAATCCTAAATGTACATAAAGTTTAATTTTGGATCAGTTTTCCTGCTGTTGGTGATGTCATTGGTATTTCCCTGTAGTATCAGTTGGTAGAGCATTGCATTAGCAGCACAAAGGTTGTGGGTTCAATTCCCAGGGATCACACATGCTGACAAAATATGTAACTTGAATGTACTGTAAGTGGCTTTGGATAAAAGCGTCTGCCAAATGCGTAAATGTAATGTCATTGGATAATCAGAGCATTCAGATTCATTCACCTTCACTACATTCAACATAAATAAATATAACTTTAATCATGTCTGTGATTTTTTGACTACCATCATTGGTCATGTTCACCCGTCAGTTACATAATGAAATAAAGAAATCATTAATAAGACAGATATTGTCTATATAGAAATATCCCATAACCTCAGAGATTCAACATACTGCAGTGTAATCCACGTATTTGTTGACAGTTTTCACTAGCACGATCCAGATATGTGAGTTGTAGCCACTGAATTCTGTGATCTTCACCTCACATATTAAAGGACACCTAAACAAATAATTAGCTGGATGATATCTTCAGCAGAATCCTGCATCTCATCCACACTCAGAAAACAATCTGCCCATTCAAAACTATAAATCAAATTATGGGTCAAAAGTTAACACAAATATAAGTGAATGTTTGGATAGTTGTTGGTGCTAGAGGGATTGAGTTAGGGACTCCAAAATTGTTGTGTTTAATGTTCCTACTGTCCTCTGTCAGTATGCCAAATTTCAGAACTTTCCTACGTACGGTTCTATGGGCTGCTATAGACTTCATGAGCGGTAGAAGAAGAAGAATTAGAAAACTAACGATTTCAAGATTATACCTAATTAATGACAGATATTAAAAACCTACCCAGTTCATTTCCACAACACTTCCCTTCAAAAGAAATAAAGAAAACCAAAATGCTTTTCCTTGCTGATGATCTAGTGTTGGTAGTCTGTGGCCAACAGTTTCTAGTGATCATCTGTAAACAGTGTTTAGAGTTCAGAGATGTGTCGGCTGGAGACTCAGAGGAAATACTGAGTGATTCCAGTGCTCAGCGTGAGCTCATCTGTTTCTGTGTGTCACTGAACTCAGACGCCAATGAGTTTCTCTTTGTCCTCTTTGTCTGCACTGACTCGCTGCACTTTACTGGTGTCTTGTTTCGGCAGTCCGTACAGGTAAATAGACAAACACACCACTGCAGCTCCTGAGAGGAAAGTTGTCTCTGCAAAAACAAAACAGTAAATAAATACATGAAGTAACATTTATCCAAAACTATATCAAATGTGATTGTAATGCAGCATTATACTGTTGCTCTAAAATTAACACTGCATTTGTCATCATCACATTGTGCATTCAAGCTCATTTGGTTATTTGTTATTGGGTTTTTAGGACGTGCATTGACCGTGTAACAATTCTGTCTATACAAATGATTGTGTAGGGTTAGGGTTGGAATAAAACTGCAGTCGTTTATATACATTTTAAACAACATTTTCCATCACTCTCTTTGGCAGCACAGAACTGATAAAACAGCAGATGAAGCTTAAGTCTCAGATCTTGAGGGCCTCAACCTTCCCATTTTAAAGTTGTTTAAAGTGATTTTAAAGTCTTGAGTTTTAACCACCCTAAATGAAATCACAGATGACAGATTGTGACTGATGGACTCACTGATCTGCAGGCCGAAGAGAGCAACAGATGCTACGGTGGACAGAACAATCGCAGCAGCTGCAGAAAAACCCTTCATGATGTTATCGGTGTATTTCACCACCACAGATGTGTACATCCCTCCAACACTCGCCAGAACTACACACACAAAACACACACAGCTGTCAGAGCACTTCACACACTCATCCATCCACATTTACAGATACATATCAGATACAGATACATATCACACTCAATTTATGTTTCAGTTCATTTATGGCTCCTATAAAAAGTGAGTTTATATTTAAACTGTAAAAGCGTCTTCAAAAACAAACTTGTCAAATTCATTTCATGTCAAACTGTCAGACTTTAAACAGGAAGTAACTCACAGATTACCAAGCAGACCCACGGTGTGTATCCATAGAAGAATCCTTTCTCCTTCACTTCAGCCCCGTCTGTCATGACCACCCCGATGAAGGTGACCACAATCCCTGACAGGTACATCTGAATGTTTCGCACCCACAGAGATGTGTCTGAACTCTTCAGAACCTTCTCAAAGTAAACACCTGATTCAAACAGAGTCTCAGATGAGCCTTTAACATCAGCTGCATCTGAACATCA